>JXCR01040368.1:16321-41730 GCA_002079205.1 Phalaenopsis hybrid cultivar | reverse complement strand
TTAGTGGTGACTTAGGCTAAATCAAAAATTGATTAAACAAGGATTAGAGAAATAAAAATAATTAAATCAAACATCCTTGAAACACCACTAAGCCCAATTAAGATTAAAAATTTGGCTATGTGTTCAAATTACATTAACTTGTCTCTTTGAGGGTCTTCACCCACATAATTTTCAAATTAAATGATAATTGATACATCAATGTTCACTGAGCATTAAGGGTATTTACAGGATGAATTATTAAGCAATATAAAAAGTTTAAAAATGAACTTGTGATTTTCTACCAGGAAGTGAGAAAGTAGCATGGACCTGCTTCTTTCTCTAGATCTGTTGGACACCTCGGAGATCTACTAAACTTAATATATTTTGCTTAGCAAAATCATCCTTAATTAAACTTTTAAGGACTCACCAAGATATGACATAGGGTTAGGAAAACCTTACATTTTGTCTCTCATATAAACTGCCTTAACATGCATTTTAAGTTTCAAGTGGTGGAACGAGACTCGCCAGGTACACTTTTACAGTTTTCAGAGTTGACTTTCTTGCACTTTCATACTATACTTTTATACCTACAAATTTGCATGCTAAATAACGATGTCACCCTGCATGAAAACTAAAACCATCAGGATAGACACATAACCATAATCATAACCAAAACCAAAACTAAAATCAACCAAGTTAAAATTAACCGCCACAACATTCAAAATATAAAACAACTCAAAATTTAATCACAAACATCACACAAAACCACAACTTCAACTAAACTAAGATGTCTCTATCGGATGATCGGGAATCCCTCGGAGAAGGTAACCTACGGTTGCTAACGAGACTTCCCACGGTTTAAATAAAATTATGGAACTCATTAAGTTGGGTTTAGTAAGTTCATTTAGACTAAGTGAATCCAATAGAAAATAGTGATTCCGTAACGAGGGAACCGTAGGATCCTAACCGGTGTCGCTTTAATCAACTTTAATATCCCCTCATAAAATTTAAAGAACTTCAACCATTGGGCCACCTGATTTGATATTATAACTTGACACACTAGATAACTTATACTTATCACGGAACTATAGGGCCACCTGATTTGACATTATAAATTGACACACTAGAAAACTCAAACTCGTCGCGGAGGAGCTTGGAGCTAGCATGGTGGGCAGCACGACCATCTTCAATAGCAAAACCTGTCTTCCCTAGCTAAACCAATTTTCCTTCCTTAAACTTAAACAACAAATACATAGGACTTCGAGGTTGCTTGCTTATGCAACATATATCCTCACCTTATCTTTAGGCCTTTGCATAGCCCTGCTATACAATATAAGCCCTAACTCGTCTTAGGATTCCGAGGTTGTCGTTTGTCACGACCTAAATCCTCACATCTTCCAGGCTATTTGTGTGATCATTTCACACGAATGTTAGCCCTAACTAATAAAATTGGCAGGATGAAACACTCAAATATTTCTCCTCAAAACTGAAGCCAAACATTAGGATAGTTTGGGAAGTCACCGAGGTTCTCCTCTGGATCCATGACATCCCTTATTTCCTCTTCCTTTGGATTCTACAATAAAATGTTTCAAATTTGAACCAATCCCCTTTCACATCTCTACGTCTGATTTCGTGGAAGAGTCATATCCTTTGAAACTCCTTGAAGATAATTTTTCTTGATTTTTATCGAGAGAATTGAAAAGTCCTACCCTTTGAAACTCCTTGAAGATAATATTTCCTGATTTTTATCGAGAGCTTTAGGTGACTTCGGTCATTTAAGATGTAATTAACTATAGGGGCTTGCCCTTATAGGAAGCATATCCGAACCCAGCTTAATATAAACCCTATTTAATCCTTCATATTAAATAGGGGAACTTGTCAGCAAATACAAAGGTTTCGCAGACCAGACAGACGTCATACTTTCTTTAGTTAATTTGATAGAGCCTCATCCTCCAGTCTTGTGTTTATCCTTCGGGATAGATACAGGATTTGAGGTACAGTGCTCTTTCATTTTAAACTATGAAAAATATGGGGTCAGTTTTATTTCATACTTCAACGTCCTTCCGAAGTGGGCGACGGGATTTCAATTCCGAGGACCGACAGCTTCTTACGGGCAACTCCCCCCAACACCGAAATAACGCCGACAACCGTAGAAACCACCAACGTGCTTAAACTAGTTGCCACTTTGTAGTGTATAAGTGCTAGGCAAAAGGTAGGAAATTAGGGCTTTAGTCGGCTAAACACCCAGATGTAGCATGTAGGCATCCAGGATGTGGTGCCTAGGCACCACAATCACAGTGCCAACTTTCTATGATTTTTGTTCAATGGAAGAAAATTTGATTGAGATAACCCCTACTTGCGCACATAGGTGCTCAGATGTAGTTCCTATGCTCCAAGGCACCCAAGACTTGGCACCACGACGCAATATCATAAGGCCTAGTTTCTGTTCTCTTTATATGACAGATGAAAAATTGATGGAAATGAGCCTCAGTCTTAGCATCTAGGAATTTAACACTAATGAAAGACCATCCCTGAATTTTAAATGTATCATAAAAAGCACAAAGTTAACATAAAAATGATTAAAATTAAACAACTAATCAACACAATACTATGTATGATAGGGCTTACTCAATGATCTAAGCTTCAAAAAAGTGGATAAGATTAGTGTAAGAGTGGACTGTCTTGCACATTAATGAAAAGTAGAAATGTCTTGAGCAAATCCCTACAAGAATGACTCCTATCAGCAATTTAAGATCCACCCATAGGATCTAACGAGCCTCTGTAATGAACCTGAGAAAGTAATCTTCAAGCATATCATTCTAACATATTCTTAAAAGATGGAATAAATCTTTGATGGTCCTCTGGTTTGTAATGAACTGCTCCATAAATAGTATGGTAAGCTCATTAAAGGTATTAATAGCTCTCCCTAGGAGAGAGTAGAATCATGCGCAAGCTTGACCCTTAAGAACGCCAAGAAGCACTTGACAAATAAGGGTATATAAGGCACATTAAATGCGCGCGATAGTTTGATAGTGCTCGACATGCTCATAGTGTCCAGCTATCCCCTCATAAGAGTTGATGCTTGGTAGCTGGAAACCTGTTGGGATGGGGTGTTATGAGAGAATGCCTTGGGCAAGAGGAAGGATTCTTGTAAGTTATGATGAGCTAAGAAGCGATTTGTATCCTTTAGAGGGAACTCTTTCTAAATCATGTTTTGTGGCTCGTAATGAATGGCATCATCAAAAGTAGCAACGAGGTAGTGTTGTGTCAGGTGAGTTGCATGAGATAAATGAGTGAAACTTGCATTATATAGAAGGTTAACATCCTGGCTTGGCAGGGTAAGGGTTCTCACAAGGATAGGGTCATGTACGAGTATGTTTGAGGGGGACATTTCCCGTCGGCTGTTGAATTAGTTTTAGCTAAACTCCATTCAGTTGTGTGAGCATCAGTTTTTGGGCCTGACCTTGAAGCTAAAGGTTCTCATGTTGGAACTCCTCCATCATACGACAACCCTCTGGAGAAGAGCCCTTTACAACTTCACCTGCAAAGTAACACTTCTAGGGTGGAAAGATGTGGAGGCATGACACCCTTTGCTCCATGACTGTCCTCTGGAATGATGAATGTTAGAGTAAGGCATTCTATTGTTGTGAGTATTACAGTTGGTACCAATACAACAGGCTTTAGAAGTACTTTGGAGGTGGGATTAATTTTCCCATAAATGATGACAAATTGATGTGTGTTAGATAATTTGTGGTGATTGACTAATGAATTATTGTCTTAGCATTGCACAAAAATCCATCATGCACTCAGGTAATAAAAATAACATGTATAAACACCATAATTTTTTACATGAAAAAGTTGAAAAGGGCAAAAAAGACGAGGCCTGGACAAGTTAAAATGATTCACTATGAGTTAGTGAGTAGACATATTAGCCCTTGTCCCACAAAAATGAAAACATTACACAGCTTTTTCAAGCTACAATGGTCATGGATAGAAGAGTTTATTGCCCCATGATATGGAGTGGTCGCAGCAGGGAGTAGGTGTTAGAGCTTCGCTATAAAGTCTTCGAGTTTGGCATGATGTTAATGATGATAGTCTGCTTTGTAAGATGCTATGTGAGTTTGCGACGTCAGTAGTTACTTTGAATAATGCTTCATCACTCCACAAAACATGTATTGACTCCACACAGAGCTTCACTACAATGAGTAGAGGGTAGTTGATAGTGGTTGAAGGTGGTCGGTAGGTGGCAGTTGACGGTGGCATGCAACTGCAAGAGCGGGAGGTATTTGCGAGATCTTCGGTGCAAAAGCGATACTGGACTTCATGTCATTCTCTAAGCACCAGTCTTCTTCTGGCTCAAGGTGTAAGTACCCTCTCAAAAGAATGGTAGGGCTCTATTTATAGTCTAAGAGTTGTCTCTTTGCAAATAAGGAATGAATTCAGACCACTTCATTGGACAACTTAAAGAGATTCCCTCAATCAGATGGAATTCGATGAACATTTGAGTCCCTTAATGTTATCGGAATTGAGTAATCTAAAGGCCGTTGGATTCTTCTCATTGAGATGCTCAGTTTGACCATAAATTTTTAAATTTTAGATATTATTTAATTTTCCAATTATGTGTTGAAAGATTATAAAAGTGGTGTAGTGGCTTGATCTTAGCTTAGTTTGCTTCGAATTGGACTAATTTTGTTATCTTTGGGTTTGCCTCATCGAGCCGTTTAGTTTGAGTATAAGTTTGTTTAAATTGGAGTTCACCATAAATTTTTACTGAAGTTTTAATAATTTTTTAAAATTTTATCTCGAAATTTGTGATTTTTTTTCTCTTAATGGTGTACCAATATTATTTTTAAAATTAACAATTATAAATTTCTTGAACTAGATTATTAGTTAGGCAGAAGAAAATTGTATTTTAAAAATATTAATTTGAATAAAAAATATAATCATTAATCAACTAATCATCATCTTCAACTAAAAAAATAATAGATTTTTTTAATTTTAAATATAAAATATCCTATTCTTAAGCAATTAAATGTTCAAAAATATTTTAATTTATACTTCTATTATTCAAATTTGTCAAATGCAGTACCAAAAAAAAAAAAACACAAGTGATCAAGATGCATAAGGTATGCACTTATAAAAGGATGCGATTGAGCACCATAAAGTGAAACTGCCAGAAACCAAAAATGCCCTCAGACATGGATTTCATAAATATAATACAATTTGACGACAGCTCGAGAGAATCATGGGTCAAAATCAAAATAAAATCATGCACTGCGACGGATGATAAGCCAAAAACGATACCGAGAAAAACGCACCGTGCATTCAAACCAGTTAGGTAATGGCAGATGACCATTTAATGGACCACAGGAGCTTTTACTTATAATTATTGTTTAATTTATAGTTGATTACAATCAAATCTAGGACGATATATTTAAATTATTTATTTATCTGTAAAATATTATAATTTCTAAATCAGGTCAATCCTTGAGGAGAGGGTCCTCTAATATTTAGGTGCATGGGTGGACGAGAGTTGAGCCAATTGAATGGGTTGTGGACTTCAGGCCCCGACCCATTCTTTTAAAAATAAAAATTGATATATATATTAAACACTTTTTATTGCAATTTTATAATTTTTTATTTTACTTTGATATCATAAAATTTTATATATTTGAAATAAATATATAATTATATGTCCCAATGGATATATTAAAATTTTCATTGTAAACATAAACTCTTAAATTCAACCACTTTCTAAAAAATTAATAGATAAATGATATTTAAATTTTATTTAAGAGATTTTTATAAAAAACATAAATACATACTAAAAAAAGATATATCATATGATGGAGAAATTCACTATTTTTTTCTAATAGATGATTTTAAAAAGACCAGATTGCATTTTAAAGGAGATTTTGACTCTCTTTGCCTTACCACACAGGACGCACCACATGACAGTCCTTGAACAAAATTTATTTAGGAATATAATTTAATTTTATGCATTCTATATGTATAGATTAAAAAAGAAATCACTTCTAAAATATCAGAGATAGCAAATTTTATTTTTTTAAGTTCAGTGGTATAGCCTGTTGTACAAATTTAATACAAGAGAAGAATCCGAACCTTCAAAAAAAAAAATAATGGTTTTACAAACTAAACTATTCGGGCAATACAAATTCAACAATTGATTACATATTGATGAATTCGAAAACCTGTCGATATCCTCTTGCAAAAAGAGAAGGCTGAAAGTCTAATCCAAACCGTCGGATGGTGATCAAACGATAGGCGTGCAGCAGTCCGGGCACCGAACGAGGCCGTTCTCATTGCAGCATCCGCAGGACCGGAATCCGCCCTTGTCCGTATGGCACTTCCTGCTGCCGTTGCATACTGAGCATAGAAGAAACCTTACGCCGCCACATGCCTCGCAGGCGCTCGCCGCAGCCGGCGGTGCCCCCTCGATGTAGAGTTTAAGCTCGCCCGATTCGTGAAGCTGACGGATCTCTTCTGCCCCGCCGATGTAACGGCCGCCGATGAAGACGCGAGGGAGGCTGAGCTGTTGCCGACCAAGGAGGCCCTTGAGTTCTGTGAGAAAAGCGGAATCCATCGTCAGATCCCGCTCATCGACGGCAACACGGAATCCGCGCAGGATGGATCGTACCATGCGGCAGTCCTCGAAGGTCTTTCGCACAACACGGAGGCTCGTGTAGTAGAGAACGATCCGCTTGTCACCGGATTCGGCGAGGGTCGATGACTGTAGAGATCGCCAGGTCCGAAGCGCGGCGGTCGCGATTCGGACGCGGTGAAAGACGGAAGCCTTCCGACGGCGAGCGGCGCCGGTGTCGTCCTCGTCATGTAAGAGGGAGTGGATGTCCTTGAAGGAGGGGGTAGCTACCGAAGAGGGGAGGTCGGCGGCGGGGCTAGAGGTGTCGTTGCGAGAGGGCTTGCCCCATTTAGGCCACATCTGTTGGGGTTTCGATGGCGATTTGGATGGGTGACAGAATTCGATAACGAGGGAACGGGGAGGGATTTACCTTTCTCGTCCTCGGCGTTTGGGGGTAGTCGGGAAGCTGGGAGCGATTCATTTCACGGTTTATTTTAGTTTTTTTTTAGTATTGAAATAATCATTGAGGATGATTTTCTTTTTATGGTTTTTTAATAGCTNAGAATTCGATAACGAGGGAACGGGGAGGGATTTACCTTTCTCGTCCTCGGCGTTTGGGGGTAGTCGGGAAGCCGGGAGCGATTCATTTCACGGTTTATTTTAGTTTTTTTTTTAGTATTGAAATAATCATTGAGGAAATTTAATGATTTTCTTTTTATGGTTTTTTAATAGCTAAAATTGGTTTTCTTTTTTCTTTTTTCTTTTTTATAAGTTGAGGGNTATATATATATATATATATATATATATATATATATATATATATATATATATATATATATATATATAGCACCCAAGAAACAAAAGAACACACCAAACAACAACGATGATGTACGGATAGTGAAGGGCAATCAAAAAGAAAGTCAAACAAAGAAAGAGAACACCAACCTGCAACATATGAAAAATAGATAACAATCACTTAAACAAAAGGTTAGTAGGCAAAATAAAGGGATAATAAGAAGGACAAAGGATACGAGAGCATCCAACATCGGATGGAGCAATTAAGTAAGATTTTAATGAATGGTAGGTCAAAAAAAAATTATGACCAAGAATGTCATTCAAAAATCGTTAAATTAACCAAGCAAAGGGATGAGATTAAACTGGATAAGTATATGATTTTTGAATAACCCTATGGCTAGAATTGTAATGTAAGGAAAGAAAGAAAGAAACAAGGCTAAAGAAAAATAAGAAAATTTAAAAACAATAAAGTAGAAAACCACATAGGGAGAATAATTGTAGTAGGATCAATCCTCCATCCTAAGTGGAAAAATCATTGGAATGAGGGCTTTGAACCATCCTCGCATTACTCCTAAACACGAAGGCTGAGTAGAGATAGGGATAAAACTACATGCAGATAGACCCAAGTAGAGACATACATAAACTAAACCAAAGAGAGAAATGTAACCAAATAAAAATTTAAACCATAGTTATAGTGACAAAAATTTGGGTGCCCATTAGATTCATGAGAAACACTCTGCCACATACAATAGTCGTGGCAAGGAAAAAAGTGTTTCAAGCAACCACTAAGGACCCAAAGAGAGAAAGGCGCCCAAAAAAAAAACCAAAACAGAGATGAAAGATGAATACCATAAAAAAAGAAACACAAGAATCAATTAGAATGTAAGAGAGTAGAAGCTGTAATATAGAAAACCATGGCACAGCAAATTAACCAAAGAGCCATAAGTGACTTTGACAAAAAAATTGCTCAAAAAGCATCACGAGCCACAAAACTAGAGAAAAGAGCAATGGAAGAGACATCTCAGAAAACAGTCGTCAACGCTATTTTGGTTTGGGGGGAGTTGCCCGTAAGAAGCTGTCGGTCACCGGAATCGAACGAAAGGACGTTTTAATTTACATATATATTTAGTTTAGAAAAATATGATATCAAACTGACCCCATATTTTTCATAGTTTAAATGAAAGAGTGTTGCACCTCAAATCTTGTATATATCCCGAAGGATAAACACAAGACTTGAGGATGAGGCTCGATCAAATAAACAAAGGAATATATGATATCCGTTTGGTCTGCGAAACATTTGTATTTGCCAACAAGTTCTTCTATTTAATATAAAAAATTAAATAGGGTTTATGTTAAGCTGGGTTCGGACATGTTTCCTATAAGAGCAAGCCCCTATAGTTAATTACATCTTAAATGATCAAATTCACCTAAGAAGACTCTCGATAAAAATCGGAAAATATAATCTTCAAGGAATTTCAAAGGGTAGGACTTTTCAATGAGATCAAACGTAGAGGTATGAAAGGGGATTGGTTCAAATTTGGAATATTTTATAGTAGAATCCANATATATATATATATATATGAAACAAAAGAACGCCCCAAACAACAACAATGAGGTACAAATAGTGAAGAGCAATCAAAAGAAATAGAGCTCACGACAAGCGATATAAAGAAAGTCAACCAAAGAAAGAGAACACCAACATGCAATATATGAAAAATAGATAGCAATCACTTAAACAAAAGGTTAGTAGGCAAAATAAAGGGATAATAAGAAGGATAAACAACATGAGAGCATCCAACACCCGATGAAGCAATTAAGTAAGATTTTAATGAATCATAGGTCAAAAAAAATTATGACATAGAATGTCATTCGAAAATCATTAAATTAACCAAGCAAAGGGATGAGAATAAATTGGATAAGTATATGATTTTTGAATGACCCTATGGCTAGAATTGTAAGGTAAGGAAAGAAAGAAAGAAACAAGGCTAAAGAAAAATAAGAAATTTTAAAAACAATAAAGTAGAAAACTACATAGGGAGAATAAGTGTAGTAGGATCGATCCTCCATCCTAAGTGGAAAAATCATTGGAATGAGGGCTTTGAACCATCCTCGCATTACTCCTAAACACGAAGGCTGAGTAGAGATAAGGATAAAACTAGATGCAGATAGACCCAAGTAGAGATATACATAAACTAAACCAAAGAGAGAAATGTAACCAAATAAAAATCCAAACCATAGTCATAGTGAAAATAATTTGGGTGCCCATTAGATTCATGAGAAACACCCTGCCACATACAATTGTCGTGGCAAGGAAAAAAGTGTTTCAAGCAACCACTAAGGACCCCAAAGAGAGAAAGGCGGCAAAAGTAAAAACCAAAACAAAGATAAAAGATGAATACCATTAAAAAAAAAGAAACACAAGAATCAATTAGAATGTAAGAGAGCAGAAGCCGTAATATAGAAAACCATAACACATTAAATTAACCAAATAGCCATAAGTGACTTTGACAAAAAAATTGCTCAAAAAGAGTCACGAGCCACAAAACTAGAGAAAGGGGCAATGGAAGAGACATCTCAACAAACAATCTGACATAATCAAATGATATATATTCATTAAAAAAAGAAGACATGACAAAGAAACCCATATAAAATGGTAAAGTAATGTTCAAAAGGCAAGACGACTGCTTAAGGTTAGCTTGAGTTATAGAAAAGTAACTAAGCAGTAACCTAATATTAAACTGATAAAGAGATTTGATGGATATGTGACAAGTTAAGCCCTTTTTATAGTGTTGATAATAGTGAACGACGAGTCCTATTTTTATACCATTAATAAATCCAAGCATAACGAGAAAAATGACTATACAGAGGGAGAGAATGTGGGATAAATCACATAGTAACGACTACATAACCCAACACAACCTCATTGCTGAGAAATTGGTATTTTATAAATCTAATAGACCCAGAGTATTGAGAGGAATAAAACCAATCCAGTTATCCACGTTACACATCAAGTTCCAAATATAATTAATAAGAATACCAAGGTTATACCAGGTAGAGGGGCACATCCATAACAATAGACATACCAACCATCTAGTATGCATAAGGCTATTCTTATACTAGGAGTAAGGAAAAGGAAATTTGAACTAGTGTCCTAATTAAACCCATAAACAGTTTCCCACAAGAGATAAAGTATCATGCAAATAAGGAGCTAACAAAAAATTGCATATAAGAGCCCAACCTTGTATGTGATATTAAAAAGACAATGTAACCAGCTCCCAAAGGGGTATTATATAGATGATTTTAATAGTAGGGCATAAGCATATTACTATCTGGTGGCAAATCTACTAAACCATATTGATATGGTTTTGTTAGCTTGACATTGAAAATAGCCCAAGAGAGTAGAAATTAATATAAGAAATATAAGATTTAGTATTCACAGAAGTTCCTAAAATGCTCATAAGGAAATCCTATCTTATCCAAATTGACGTGTCCCTTAATTCCAGTTCATAATTCACATAGTTAACTCCAAAATTTCACTAGCATGGCTTCCTAATTTAGCTAGCAAATCTGCGCAAGCATTACCTTCCCTATAAGATTGAGTTGGATGGAAGTTAAAAAGCTTCAGAAGATTAGTAATTCCATTAGCTGATAAAATAGGTTAATGCTTGCACAATTAGTAAAAAAAATTATGTATTAATTGAATGGCTAATAAGGCATCCATCTCTATCATTATATTTTCCATCATAAGTAGTTGTCAAAAATGAGACCATATTTGAGAGCAGTTAGCTCAACTAGAATGGTAGAGTTAACATTAATAGGGCTAGAAAATGCCACAATTAAATTTCGCTATTATCCATAAGAAGCCAATTGTTACCCACTCCATATAGAGAGAGAGAATCATAAATAATAATTTTTATTTATCGAGTTTCAGGTTTTTTTTTTGAGGTGACTAAATGTTCATATATATTTTGATTGTTTTTTAACAACAACTCAAAATTTTGGGCAACAAAAGAGTAATTCTAAAAACTTGGAAAAAATTTTAGTTTCATTAATACCAATAATACGCTCTTTGATATTCCATACAATCCGATGAAAACTCTTTTTAACTCCCTCATATTTTGCATTTTTTCTTTCATTCCATTAGAACTAAAGAATTGAGCAACATACAATAGTGATGATATGTCCATTGTTAACACGAATGTAACAATAACTAGTGTAAAATGGGCTTAATGGAAAAATTAGTCGCATAAATGGATTATTGGAATAGAACATCCATCCATTCACATACTATTCTAGCTATGACCTCATCAACAAAAACATGATCTATGATTTCTATTTGAAAGCGAAATTAACATTTTGAAACAATAAAAAACCTTTTTTATTTAAATTTTCCTTCACATTGATGAAACCATCTAAAATTTTCAAACTAAAAAAAAACAAGAGGTATGACTAGATAAACTCCAAAGGATCGAATATGTAGAGGATATATGAATTTTACATAGAAAATTCCATAACTATTTAAAAGAAATTTGCCATCATTATTTAACATAAAAAGTATTTGATCCAGTTTGTTGGATCTGATTGGGATGTTAGTAATGTTAGAGATATCATTATCAAGAAGGCAGAGTTTAAGTTTAAGTATATCCTAACCTCTAATTTCTTATAAAATATTAAATTTTGATTGATGTAGTGGAGTGAGAGTTAATCAAAGCAGCAATTGCAGAGGTATCTAACTAATTTTCTTATCAGAAGATGGAATTTCTTTTACCTAACTTTGAAAGATAAGAGGTTTCAAACTTGATAAAAAGAAAAAGCATTAAAAGAGTTTCCATTGAGCCATATGTCTTGAAAGAATAATAACGTATTATAATATGAATATTCTTTCAAGAAAATAAAGGTTTTGCAATTTGGCTTTGCCCATGCGGATTTATATTTATTAAAAAATAAAAAAAGTTTTGCCCATAATAGTTTCCCATCACCTTGGATTAATCACTTATCATGAGTCTAGAAAATGAAAGAGTATTACTAACACAATCTTATTGAAGAAGTTTAAAAATAAACTTTTCAACTTGATAAATTTGTCAATTGGTGTTAGCATCAATAGCTTTAAAGAGACATATTGAAGTATTGTAAATATTCNCCATAATTGGGAGATGCATGAACTGTGATAATGTCTGTAAACTATAAAGGCCAAAGTTAGGAGCTGCATGAGCTGTGAAAATGTTCGTAGGCTACGGAGACCAAAGTTGAGAGCTGCATGAGTTTTGAGCTATATACATTATAGATTGTCACATAGGATATAGTAGGGAGATATAATAATGGATGTGGGTTATAGAGGTCAGATTTTGNGTGGAGATAAAAAATCAAGTCATTTAAATGTTTATATCTTTCAAAATTAATTTCCTTAATGATTTAGAGCTTCTGAAAATTAAGTACATTTTAAATGACTTGACCCATGGAATTATTTCCAAAAGCTCCTCTGGTCATGGTGGATATTCCAAAATTTTCTTGGATTTTTCTAATCAACATGATAATTTCCATGATTATTTTAAGCAAATAATGCACAGACTTGAAAAATGTGATCCTCTGTCTAGAGACCTCCTCTGACTTTGAAAAATCAGAGAATGTTCTTCTCGACAGTGGCTACAATATGCCAAAAATTTGAGCTATGATGATAAGTCTACATGCATGGAGAATCAAAATATTCAAATCAGTATTTAATTAATTAAAAAATAAAATATGCATCACATGGACTTAAAATTATTTCCACATTATTCTCCTATGTTCACTGAGCAAAAGGGTATTTTTATTTTATTTTTGTGATTTTTCTACACAAAGTTATGAATTTTTGAAGTTAAGGGAGTTTAAATAAATAGAAAAATCCCTAATTTTCTACTTATCCACGAGGCGCCCCGTCAACCTACGGCATCTCCGAAGCTCCACACGGTGCGCTCCCATTTAACGTTGCCGTCCACGCCAGCAGCCACGCGTCCCGCTGTTCGTGTAAAGAAGCACTGTCCGACTTCATCTTGGTCATCCATTTGATACACGCTTGATCAAACGGCTTCCCGTCATCGTCCCCGATAGAATGATCTTGTGGTCATCCACACTAAAACCCTAAGATCTCATCCTAGACTCAACCAAATCGCTTCGGGTTTGATCCTTTGGACTCGTCTAAGTGAGGCGAACACAACTATAAAATCATGCAATTAAATTAAGCCTAATTAAAAGGAGAATCGAAATAGGCTCGGGAGGGAGAGAAGTTTTATACCTTTGCTCTGAGAAGTGAAGCTTCAATCAGAGGGTCTTGGCATGTTTGTTAGGGTCCAAGGAGGCTAGGGATTAAGCCTCTTACTGTGGTGTAAGGCCTAGATATGAATTCGATCACGACCGGATTTGGGTGTTGGTCTAGAGCTATGGTAGAGGCTCTATGGACGGGGGATTTTATAAGGATTTGTCTTCTTTCACTGCTGTGAAGGTGTGGGTAGAGTTAATTTGAGTTTGGTGGATTGTGGAGGTGTATTGGGCTCTGCACTAGTTTTTGGCAAGATTTTGAGCTCGAAATTGAACTCCGATAGTAGAAATTTGTGAGGGAAAATAGTTGGAATGCACTGAGGGGATCTTAGGGAAGCTCTGTGGTTTATTTGGAGAGGTCTCTCTAAGAAATTTTCAGCACTTAGTTCAATGGCCATGGAGGTGGCTTTTTTATAAAAATGGGGTTATGGTGGCTGTCATGGCCAATTTAGGAGGTGTAATGTGGTGCTTACGTGGAGGGCAGAGGAGCTCTACAATTCAATTTGGCTGAGCTGGCCTTTAGGTTTGGTTTCGATGAAGCTCCATGGGGTCGGCTCTTGGTTTGGCCATTTTTAGGCCACTAGGCTGGCCGGCTGGACACGGGGAGGTGGCTAGGTGCTCAGGGCATCCAGAGGAATCTATCACAACAATTTAATGCAAAAGTGTTTTGATTTGGCAAGGATATCTTAAGCATGTGTATTTTTGGGAATAAGATCCCTTAATTTGGGGGACCTTTGATCCATGGATTAGTTTAGGTGGTTAAATGGGTTTTGGCTCAGTCTTAGGGTCAACTAGTGGCTGAGGTGGAGTTAATTTGGTTGCTTTAGGGTGGTTGGGTCACATTTAGTGCATGGGTTCAATGTGGGTTCAAGTGAACAAAGTTTGGGTTTGGTCTAGGTTAGCCATGTCAAATGACTCAATTGATTGATCAACAATGTGTAGATGATTGTCATGAAGATTTTTGGTGAAGGGTTGAAGTGATTTTGAGTTCAACTGAAGGGTCAATTTGAGAGAATTTTGAATTTTAATCAATTTGGTTATGTTGGGCTAGGCTTGGGTCTAGCTTGGGCTAGCCTTGGGCTAATTCCAAATAAATTGTTGTAAATGGTCAATATGGACCCCATGAAGAGTTTTCAACATGAATTGGATGTCAATTTGGGAGTTAAGGCAATCAATTAGGTGAAATTTGGGGACTTAGCCAATTTGGGGCTAAATTTGCGAATTTTGGATTTAGGCCAAAATCAAATGGATTTGAGGCTTCCCCAAGGCCAATTGATGGTTGATTTTAATGTGTATGATTGCTATAAAGATTTTACAACATTAATTGGGGCCAATTGACTAGGCTATGGGTTCAATTTGGTGAGATTAGGTCATGTGACCAAAATTGGGGGTTTGACCTATACCAAAATTGGGCTCAAATCATGGGCCAATTAAGCTTGGATTTGATCTAGTTTGGCCATATCAAAAGTGAATTTGAGTTTAGGATTGCAATTGGGGTCAATTGAAATCAAATTGATGGACATTTGAGTTGAATTTCGGAAAATTTGGGCCTTTAAAGGGCAATTTTGGTGTTTTGATCAAAGATGGTCAATTGGTCAAATTGGGTCATGTGATAGTTGAGGAAAATGAAGTTGGGAATATTTTGAAGGTTTTTGGAATTTTTGGGATTTTTTGAATTTTGGGATTTTTTGAATTTTGGGGTAAGGACGGGTATTTTGGTAATTTGGCCAATTTAGGGATTTTTGGTAATTTTGGTGTTTTCAAGGTGTTTGAAATGATTTTTGAACAAGTTTGGGTATTTTGGCTAGATTTAGAGATTTTGGCCAAATTTGGGGTCCCAAGGATATCTGGGTATATTGGGAAATTTTAGGGGCAAAAGGCTACGTTGGGTATCTTAGTAGAGTTGGAGTACCAACCACCATTAATAAANTTAATTATTGACTTCAAAAGTCATACCCCTAAGCCCTAGGTTTATTTTATTTTAATAAACTTCCAAATTTTAGTAATTTAGAAATTTATTAACTTATTTTTTAAAATTAAGAAAGTGAGGTTGGTTTCTACCAATTAACCCTTTGTGTTTCAAACATCCAAATTAAGATCAGAGGTTACCCATTTTTCTCCTTAAATTAAGCCTAAATGTTAATTAAGGCTAATTTTTCAAAATTACACATTTGCCCCTAAGGCTCTAACACTTCATAATTTGTCAAATTTAATTCTAATGACTTTGAAATTTTTATCCTACCTCATTCATAGATCAATTAAGTCAGAGGAGAAAATGTGATTTTTCAAAATTTAATTTATTTATATAATTATTTTCATGCAAAATATTGGATTTTTTGAACTAGAGAAGTCTTTGGACCACATTTCCTACTGGAGGTAGAATTAAACTGTATTTTCATAGCACTTCAAAATTTTTACTGGAGGTAGAATTAAACTAGAGAAGTCTTTGGACCACATTTCCTGATTTTTTGAATTGTATTTGAATTTTAAGAATTATTTTAAGTTCTGGGGTATTTATTAAGTATAAAATATTTTAAATGGGGAAAATTAAGTTTTGTATTTTTGAAAAGTTTCTCTGAGGTCAGAGAACCCAAAGAGGAATATTTAATTTTTTTCTAAATTTTATTTGATTTATTGGGATTATTTTTGTGAAAACTCATTTTTAGCCTTTTAAAATTTATTTTTAAACTTTGATATTCAATATCTTTATTTAGAAAACTAGGAAAAATATTATAATTATTCTTAAGTGATTAGAAATCAATTTAGAACACTTCCACGAGTTTTATTATTTTTGTGATCTTTAGGGATTTTTAATTATTTAAATATTAAAAATAGGCTAAAAATCAAGTTTTTATTTTAAATATAATTTTATATTTAGAAAATACCCCTGATCACAGAGAACTCAAAAAATAAGTTTTTATAAATTTTTGAGTTATATTTTGATTTTTAAAAATTATTTAAATACCAAAAATGATGTTTATATTTAAAAATCAACTTAAGTTGTCAAATGAACCCAAAATATTTTGAAATTTTTATGGTGAGTTCTCTGGATCATAAATAACAGTGAAGATAAAAAATCAAGTCATTTAAATTTTTATATCTTTGTACATTAATTATCTTAGTGATTTAGTGTTCATGAAAATTAAGTACATTTTAAATGACTTGACCTATGAAATTATTTCCAAAAGCTTCTCTGGTCATTGTGGACCTTCCAAAATTTTCTTGGAATTTTCTAAGAAACATGCTAATTTCTATGATTATTTTAGGCAAATAATGCACATAAAATTATAAAATGTGATCCTCTGCCAAGGGGCCTCCTCTGACTTTCAAAAAAATCATAGAATGTTTTTCTTGACAGAGGCTATAACATGCCAAAAATTCAAGCTATGATGATGAATCTACATGCATGGAGAATCAAAAGATCCAAATCAGTATTTAATTAATTAAAAATAAAATATTCATCAAATGGACTTCATCTTGGAGTTTAAATAAAATAAAATATAACATATTGTTCTCTTCTGTTCACTGAGCAAGGGGTATTTTTATTCTATTTTTATGATTTTTCTACACAAAGTTATGTATTTTTGAAGTTAAGGGAGTTTAAATAAATAGGAAAATCCCTATTTTTTCACTTATCTACGCGGCGCTCCGTCAACCTACGGTGGCTCCAAAACTCCACGCGGCGCGCTCCAATTTGGCGCCGCCGTCCATGCCAGCAGCCACCCCTCCCACTGTTCGTGTAAAGAAGCATTGTCCGGATTCATCTTGTCCATCCATTCGATACACGCTTGATCAAACGGCTCCCCGTCATCGTCCCCGATAGAATGATCTCGTGACCGTCCACACTAAAACCCTAAGATCTCAGCCTAGACTCAACCAAATAACTTCGGTTTTGATCCTATGGACTCGTTTAAGTGAGACGAACACATCCATACAGTAATCATGCAATTAAATTAAGCCTAACTAAATGTAGAATCAAAATAGGCTCGGGAGGGAGAGAAGTTTTTTACCTTTGCTCTGAGAAGTGAAGCTTCAATCAGAGGCTCTTGGCTCATTCGTTAGGGTCCAAGGAGATTAGGGATTAAGCCTCTTTTTGTGGTGTGAGGCCAAGTATTAATTTGATCATGGCCGAATTTGGGGGTTGCTCTATAGCTATGGTAGAGGCTCTGTGAAAGGGGGCTTTTAAGGGGCTTTCGCTACTTTCTTGGTTGTAAAGGTGTGGGTAGAGTTAATTTGGGTTTGGTGGAGTGTGGATGTGTAATGAGCTCTGTCCTGGTTTCTGACAAGATTTTGAGCTCAAAATTAAACTCCAACAGTGTAAATTGATGAGGGGAAGAAGTTGGAATGCACTAAGGGGATCTTAGGGAAGCTCCGTGGTCAATTTGGGGAGGTCTCTCTATGAAATTTTCAGCACTTAGTTCAATGGACATGGAGGTAGCCTTTTATAAAAGTGGGGTCATGGTGGCTGTCATGGCCAGATAGAGGGTGTAATGTGGTGTTTAGGTAGATGACAGAGGAGCTCTACAATTCAATTTGGATGAGTCAGCGTCTAGGTTTGATTTGGGTGAAGCTCCACGGAGGTGGCTCTTGGTTTGGCCCTTTTTTGACCACTATTCTAGCAGGCGGGCTAGGGGGAGGTGTCTAGGTGCTTAGGGCGTCCAGAGAAATTCATCACAATAATTTAATGCAAATGTGTTTTGATTTGGCAAGGATATCTTAAGCATGCATATTTTTGGGAATAAGATCCCTTAATTTGGGGGACCCTTGGTCCATGGCTTAGTTTAGGTGATTAAGTGGGTTTTGGCTCAGCCTTAGGGGTCAACTAATGGCTGAGGTGGAGTTAATTTGGTTGTTTTAGGGTGGTTGGGTCACATTTAGTGCATGGGTCCAAGTGGGTGCAAATGACCAAGTCTTGGGTTTGTTCTAGGCTAACCATGTAAATTGGCTCAAATAAATGTTGCATTTGGTGTAGATGATCATAATGAACAACTTTGGTGAAGGATGGAAGTTATTTTGAGCTCAATTGAAGGGTCAATTTGAGGGAATTTTGAATTTTAATCAATTAGGTTATGTTGGGCTAGGCTTAGGTCTAGCTTGAGCTAGCCTTGGGCTAATTTAAAATTAATTATTGTAAATGGTCAATAGGGACCCCATGAAGAGTTTTCAACATGAATTGGATGTCAATTTGGGGGTTAAGGCAATCAATTGTGTGAAATTTGGGGACTTAGCCAATTTGGGGCTATGTTTGGAAATTTTGGATTTAGGCCAATATCAAATGGATTTGAGGCTTCACCAAGAACAATTTATGGTTGATTTTAATGTGTAGTAATGTTATAAAGATTTTTCAACATTAATTGGGGCCAATTGACTAGGTTATGGGTTGAATTTGGTGAGATTAGGTAATGTGACCAAAATTAGGCTCAAATCATGGGCCAATTAAGCTTGGATTTGGTCTGTTTTGGCATATCAAAAGTTAAATTGAGTTTAGGATTGAAATTAAGGTCAATTGAGATCAAATTGATGGACATTGGAGTTGAATTTGGGGAAATTTGGGCCTTTAAAGGGTAATTTGGCAATTTCGATCAAGGATGGTTAAATCGGCCAAATTGGGTCATGTGATAGTTGAGTAAAATGAAATTGGAAATATTTGGGAGGTTTTGGGAATTTTTAGGATATTTTGGGATTTTCGGAATTTTGGGCCAAAGAGGGGTAGTTTGGTAATTTGGCCAATTTGGGGATTTTGGGTAATTTGGGTGGTTTCAAGGTGTTTGAAATGATTTTTGAGCAAGTTTGGGTATTTTGGCTAGATTTAAAGATTTTGGCCAAATTTGGGGTTCCAAGAGTATGTGGGTAGTTCGGGGAATTTTGGGGGCAAAAAGCTAAGTTGGGTATCTTAGTAGAATTGGAGTACCAACCACCATTAATAAGTCATGGACCAATAGAAACCCCATTTTGGGTCCTCTCTGTAGTGTTCTTAGCTAAACCCTAGCCTAAGGCTAATAGGTTTAGGGGAACCACCTACAAGAGTCTCCCAAAAGTATCAAGGGACCAAAGCCTAGAAGTTCTGGGTTTAGGGTAATGAGTGATTATGAGTGCAAACAAGTGCCTTAACCCTAGACCAACACCTAGGGTCAACCGTAATGTCCAACAGTCCTAAGGGTGACTCATCTTAAGTTTCCCTCATAGTGACCCCATCTACTAAGTGCTAGAGGTTAGGATCATTATGTGGGACTTCAAGTTGAGTAGAGAAGAGTTTGAAATTTCTAAATGTGAGGGTTCAAATATGTTGAACTTCAAGTTGAGTAAAGAGGAGTGTAGAATTTCTAATGGTGAGGGTTCCTCTAGTTTTCTAAGAATAGTCAATAGGAAAGTCTTATGGCTAGACCTTAGGCTACTAAAGAGGCAAAACTAAACCTCAACCAAAAGTGAGGTCAACAACGGTAGGCGACTGCTCCCCTCCATCAGGTCTTGTTGTTCAAATACATTTTTCCCCTTCAGTGAGGAACTATTTCTAGTGCCAAACCATAGCAGTAAGGGTAGCCCTTCTTTCTCCTGATAGCTGACCACATCCATCAGAGGACCTCATAGTCCATGTTGACTTGGCTAAAGTTCATGTTGAAGTCTATTGTGTCGTTCTGCTGCACCCTTTCTTTGTTGAGTGCGAGGTTCCAACCATCTTTGAAAGAAAAGATAAACCTCTGGCCTGACATTTTTTCTATGTAGATGACAGGAAAAATATCAGTCAGTTAAAACTTAGCGTGAATAAGAACAAAAAAAGTGTTTATTAACAAAAATTTTAGTTTTATGTTGGTGACAAAACCATTCGTTTATGTTTTTATTTTGTTTAATTTAGTAGAATATCAAGTTTAAAAAGAGGAGAAAATTGAGGTGTGTAATTTCAAAATTTTCATTAAATATAGGTTAATCTTATTACAATATTTTTGGACCTGGCCACAGATGCTTGGCCAAATAGATAACCCTAAAACAATCAAAATTTCAAATCAATTGATGTCAAGCAATGTCAGGTTGCGTAGTATGTCTTCNTAGGCGACTGCTCCCCTCCATCAGGTCTTGTTGTTCAAATACATTTTTCCCCTTCAGTGAGGAACTATTTCTGGTGCCAAACCATAGCAGTAAGGGTAGCCCTTCTTTCTCCTGATGGCTGACCACATCCATCAGAGGACCTCATAGTCCATGTTGACTTGGCTAAAGTTCATGTCGAAGTCTATTGTGCCGTCCTGCTGCACCCTTTCTTTGTTGAGTGCGAGGTTCCAACCATCTTTGAAAGAAAAGATCAACCTCTGGCCTGACATTTTTTCTATGTAGATGACAGGAAAAATATCAGTCAGTTGAAACTTAGCGTGAATAAGAACAAAAAAAGTGTTTATTAACAAAAATTTTAGTTTTATGTTGGTGACAAAACCATTTGTTTATGTGTTTATTTTGTTTAATTTAGTAGAATATCAAGTTTAAAAAGAGGAGAAAATTGAATGTGTAAGTTCAAAATTTTCATTAAATATAGGTTAATCTTATTACAATATTTTTGGACCTGGTCACAGATGTTTGGCCAAATATATAACCCTAAAACAATCAAAATTTCAAATCAATTGATGTCAAGCAATGTCAGGTTGCGTAGTATGTCTTCACGTATCGTTTGTTGATCGACAGCATGGGTCTTTTGCCTCATAAATCCACTAACTGGTAGGCCCCTCTTACGTAGACCTTTTCAACGAAAAATGGTCGCTCCCAAGTTGGCTCAAATTTTCTACCTATCTTGTGGTGTGCAAGAATGGGTCTTTTGAGCACGAGGACAAGGTCACCAACTTTTAATGTCCTTGGGCAGACCAATTTGTCATGAGCTTGTACCATCTTTTCTTGGTAAAGTTCCAAATTTTGTTGTGCTTCAAGTCATTTTCCCTCAAGACTCTCTAGTTCATCAAGTCTGAGTTTTTCACTTTCTTCTATTGTAAGTTGGTTGGCGATAGCAACTTTGAGAGATGGCGTTTGAACTTCTAAATGTAGTACGGCCTCGGGCCCGTACACGAGCATGTTGGGTCTCCACTGAGTGGGAGTCGTGAACGTTGTCCGATAAGCCCACAAAGTTTCTAGTAACTTGTTGTGCCATTATCTTTTGTTTTCGTCTAGTGTTTTCTGTAAAATCTGTAGCAATTTCCTATTGAAGGCTTTAGCCACGCCATTTGCTCTGGGATAGGAAATTGTAGAGTATCTCCAATCCATCCCGTGCCCTTTGACAAAATTGTTGATTTTGGTGCTTTTAAAGGTTGTCCCATTATCAAAAATTATTCTTCACGGTACTCTGAAACAGTAGACAATTTGGATTTTGAAGAATTGAAGAATGTGTTGTGTTGTAACCTCTCGTAACATTACTGCCTCTGCCCATTTAGAGAAATAATCTGTAGTGACAAGTATAAATCTGTGTTCTTTGAAGGATGGAGGGTCTATAAGACCTATTATGTCCGTGCCCAACACTAGAATGGCCATGAGGCAATGGTTGGGTGTAGCATGTTCGGAGGTTTGTGGAAGACCACCTCATGCATCTAGCACTGGTGACATCTTCTGGTTGTATCCATGCAGTCAGAAATTATTGTTGACCAATAATATCTGAGCCTTATGATTTTCAATTTCATCTTCGACAATGACTGGTGAGTGCCACACAATCTAGCATGTACTTCTTTGACAGTATTCTATGCTTTTGTTTTGCTTAAAGATTGTAGTCACATAAGGTTAAACGATCTCCTATAGTAGACATCACCTACTAGAGCATGTGACATAGCTTTTTTTGTATTGTGATGTGCTTCAGACTTGTCCTCTGGTAGCTTTCCAGTATGCAAATATTCTATTAATGGCTTGATCCAATCTTCATTAATATCCACAACCGTAATTATCATTTCTTCTTCTTTCCCAAGCTTGTGTAGAGTTTTGATGTTGATCCGAGACAAAACTTGTCTTCCTTGTATTGTGATATCATTGGAATCCTCCGGGGGACATGACAATTCATTTTCAAGTTTTTCTAAAGCGTCAGCATGGGCATTATCTCCCCTAGGAATCCAATAGAAAGTTACACTAGGGATCTGTACTAGCAGCTTCATCATGTACTGATGGTATTCTGCTAATCTCGATTTTAAAATTTTATATTGTTCGGCGACTTGCTGGATGACGAGTTGTGAGTCACCATAGATGGCAATGTCTGTTATATCTATTGAGATTGCCAACTCTAATCTGGTGATTAAGGCTTCATATTCTGTTTCATTTTTGGTACATGGCTCTATCAGGTGGTATGAGAACCTCAAAATACCCTTATATGGTGTGATAAAGATCAATCCAATACCTGCTTTGCCTAGTATAACTGTGTCTAATCCTTTGTCCTTTTTGGCTGATGAAGCTCTGTTGAAGTACATTTCCTAGTGTTGCGCACTGGAGAATTCTATTTGTACTACCTGCTCATCTTGTAGTTCATCATTAAGAGGGGACTCAGCTGGAAGTGGGTGTGCAACGAGGAAGTCTGCTAAAATCTGTCCCTTGATAGCATAGAGGGGAACAAAAGTTATATCAAATTGCAATAAAATCATCGACCATCTTGCTAGACGCCCAAAGAGTGTTGGTCAGGTCATCAAATATTACAACAAATTAACTTTTGAAATTAGGGTAATCTTATGAGAAAATATGTAATGTCTAAGCTTTTGGGCTGCAAAAATCAAGGCTAGACAATGCTTCTCAATAGGTGGATATCTTATCTCCATCGCAATTAGGCAGGGACTCAAGTAGTAGAGTATGTTTTCCTTACCCTCGTCATTGACTTGGGCTAAGAGAGCTCCAAGAGTGTCTTCCAAGGCCACGGTATAAAATATCAAAGGTTTCTCTGGGATAGGGGTTGCCAAAACAGGAGGTGTCATTAAATATTGCTTAACATCCTCAAATGCCCGCTGGCATTTCTCTTCCCAAATGAAATTGGCGTCCTTTTTAATTAATGCCAAAAAGGGCTAACACCTACCTAAGAGGTTATAAATAAAGCATCTCAGATATGCCAACTTTCTTTGGAAGGAACGTAGTTGCTTTAAGGTTTTAGGTGGAGAATAGCTTTAATCTTATCTGGGTCGATCTCGATTCCCTGATGACGGACAACGAATCCTAGAAACTTCTCAGAGGTAATACCAAAGGCGCACTTTAAGGGATTTATTTTAAGGTCATATCGTCGTAACCATTCAAACACGATCCTCAAATAGTACAAATGGTCTATTTTTTGCTTGCTCTTGATGACTAAATCATCCACATAGCATTCCACTTGATAATGAATGAGGTCATCAAAAATCTTTTTTATTGCACGTTGATATGTTGCTCCAGCGTTCTTTAGGTTGAACGACATCACTGTGTAGCAGAAAATCCTGATAGGTGTTCTAAAGGTTGTAAGTGTTGCATATTCGGGAGCCATCTTGATTTGGATGTATCCCAATGATTTTTCCATAAAAGAGAAGATTTCATGTGCAGAAGTGATGTCCACCATTATTTCTGGTATCGGTAATGGAAATTCATCTTTTGGACATGCTTTTTTCAAATCTCTGTAGTTGACAGAAACATGTATGTGTCCATTTTTCTTCTTAACAGGGACAATGTTAGCTAACCAAGTGGGATATTGCTCTTCTTTTATAAAGTTAGCGTCTATTAATTTCTTCACCTCGACGATGACTTACTGCTCTATTTTGAGGTGCATTCTTTTAGGAGCTTGTTTCACTAGGGTCATATCTTTATCTACACCAAGTTTAAGAACTGCAACCTCTTCTGACAATCCTGACATTTCATCATAGCTCAATGCAAAGCAATCTTTAAACTACATCATATTTTTGAACAATTCTAAAGATTCTTCATCATTGAGTAAAGAACTTATAAATGTAGGTCGGGGTTGCACTTCAGTCCCGATGTTAATTTCCTTCAATTCATCGACAGTCGATTTAATTTCATCCTCAAATTCTGGCAGAACATTTTCTATTAGCTGATCAGTAGAGTCATCCTCCATATTGAGGCAATCCCTTTCTGATTCACTAGTAACAACCATGCAAAATTTTGAATCATCGACTGGTCCTACTGTACCAAATCTGATACCCTATATCTAGTTGAGAGTTTGACTTTTAACATTTCATAATTTTTCAAAAAGTTGTACTTTATCTTTCGATATTTATTTTGGCAAATTCCCTTGCTGAATTAACTTTTGNCATGTGTTGGGGCAAGTACATTGATTTAACCCTCTTATTATCTCCTTAAAAGCTTTTTTCAAAAATTTACCCATTGGATAAATATCAAGCCTAACCATGGGTTAATGGANTTATATTCTCCAAATTAAATATCTTAAGCAAATTGAAGTTTGCTTAAAATAGTGGTATTTTGGTTTTTAAAATTATAAAATTATTTCCTAAGACTATGGCCATAGGGAACTCACAGATATTTGTAGAATTTTCTAAACTACATGCAATTTTCTATAATTATTTGAACAGAAAATGCATATTTGTAGAATTTTCTAAAGTATATGCAATTTTCTATAATTATTTGAATAGAAAATGCTTAAGAACTTAGAAAATTAAGATCTTATGCAATTTTCTATAATTATTTGAACAGAAAATGCATAAAAATTTAGAAAATTAAGATCTCTATCTAGAGATCTCCTATGTCCTTGGAAAAATACTTAAATTGTTCACCTAGACAGAGGCTACAACATATAAAAAATTTG
>JXCR01040368.1:0-13755 GCA_002079205.1 Phalaenopsis hybrid cultivar | reverse complement strand
TCGCTGGTTGGACTAGCTACTCTGTTTCTGAGCATGCTGTGAAGATTGGCAAGGATTTTCTGGACATATCTTCATTAGTTGTTTTCCTTTATTGACAGTCACTACTGTTCTTGACTTCTTTTCAAATACTCTGGTTGCCTTGGGTTTCTCGTGAGAATCCATATGTTTGATTTCTTCTTAAAAACTGCTAGCTTTGCTAAGTAGCTTCTCGAAAGATTTGATGGTGAGCCCCTTGAGCATGAAAGCTACTGGTCCATGAATGCTTTTGAGTAAAATCTCAATTGTGTTATGTTCCTGTAGCTGAGGTTCACATTTCTTGCTAAGGTTTCTCCACCTCAAGATGTAATCCACCAAAGTCTCGTTGGGCTTTTTTTTTCTATCATGAGCTCTCTTATAGAAACATGGTGTTGTGTTCCGACAAATCTTTTCATAAATAATTGTTTCAGCTCGACAAATGTCTTAACTAATCTGTTGGGCAAATCAGCATACCAATCAAAAGCAATCCTTGACAGGATGCTGACATACTGTTGGAAGAGTAAAGCTTTGTTACTTCTTATGTTGCCACAACTGGCTTGAAAATGTGCTATTTGCTGCCTGAGATTTCCAGTCCCATCAAATATCTTAAAGTTTGGGTACACGAAACCCTTGGGGAAGGGTACGACATCAAATTCTTTCAATTAAGGTCTACCCTTTAAAACCAATGCACCACCCTTAGATTGGGTTAAGGCCTCTCGAACTTGCTCGACCATTTTCTTAAATTCCTTCTTCGATATGGCGCTCGATGGAGGATCCTTCTTTGGTTACTCAAATTTGTTTGCTGAGGTGACTTCTCTTTTATCATCTGTAATATTTATAATTTCTGGTTGGTTGACCTCTGGAGAGGCTAATTGAGGGAGTTGAGATTGTCCGTAAATTGTGGCCATGACAGTCAAGGTTGCGGCCATCTATTCTATCCTTTTCTCTAGTTGGCTGACTTGCTCATCCCTTAGGAGGATAGCCCTACACAGCTCATCTACGGTATTCTCTTCAACGAGAGATTGAGCCTTGCGCATAGTTCTAGCTGCTCTAGTTTTAATGACATGGATATCCATGAAACCTTCTTCGAGGTAATCATTATAGTCAAAATCTCCATCATTGTCATCAATGAAAAATCCGTGTTCTCGAGCCAACTCAAAAATCTCAGCCTTAATCTTTTCAACTTTTCCTTCAATTGTTGATTCTTAAATTTTCTTATGATCTGTTGGACCCTGCTGGACCTCCTCCTCTTGTTCTTCCATCTCGTTGGAAATTACTGTGACAAGGTCAGATACTTTGGACCCTAATTTCATCCCATGATCTTGCCCTGCGGGCTCACTGGACCATATCGATATAATGACCTTGGGTACCCACATAATCTTTTTTGACGGTGATCTCTTGAGACGAATTGTCTCAGCAAAAACATCAGTATGTCGAAGAGAAGTATGCTCCCCATGGTGCAGAGCGACTACAATACTGGGTAATTTCTTCATCTTTTCCTTTGAAACTTTAAGAATATCCTTATAATGTGTGATCTGTAGAATTCTTGGACCCAGTCGTGACTTGGCTGGTCGACGACCTGCAGTCCTGGTGATAGTAGAATCGGTGATAACCATGGTGGTATCAACTCTGCTCCCTAACAAAAATACGACTAGGCAAAGCTTTAGTTGATTTATGAGATCGTCTGGCAGATTTGACGTCCTTTAAGATTTCTTTCTTTATGCGAGGGGATACTGCATGCCCCACTCGTTTGACTAGTTTACTAACTAAGCAGTGTTCTTTGGCAGTTAGCCTCTTGAAAACTGAACTGACTTGGGTGATAGCAGTGGACTTCTTTCTCTCCTCACCATATCCACGAAGTGATGGTAAAATAGCAACAATTTTCTGGATACTCTCGTACCCATTGGTACCCATTAAAGGATGGAATCAACTTCTTCACAGGAGTGGATATACTTCCAGTAATCTTAACTCATACTAGTGAGGATCTACCTCAACAGGTATCTCCTTAGGAGCTTGGTCTTTAGTAGCTCTCTGAACCCTCCAATTACGGTTTCTTCTTTGGGTTTAGGTTAGCGGTGTATTCTTTGAACTTGATCTGATTTCAAATACTGATGGCAAGACAGNGATCAATTATGAATCAGAAGTATTGAACTGATTTGAGGTAGAAATTGAAATTATTAGATCAATTTTGAAAAGCTATGAATCAGAAATATTGAACTGATTCAAGGTAGAAATTGAAATTATTGGATCAATTTTATTCTTAATTAGTAAATCAGAATTATCAGACCGATTTAAAATATCCTGTATAATGTGCAATAATTTAAGTCATTTTGAGAAAACTTTGCAAAAATGTATTTGCAAATATGATATGGAGTTTGTGATTTCATAAGGATGTCGCGGAACGTAAAAATTGCGTAAAATGTGTGATTTCGTAGAGATATTGACCAAATTAGGTTATGTTGTANAAATGACGGAACCATGTTGTGTTCATGAATCCATGGTCGACCAAGTAAAAAATTGAAAGAGGTCTCGGAGTCGATGATATAGAATTTAGCGGTTGTCACTAGTTCTCCAACCTTCATAAGTAATGTATATGATCTGAGGGTTCTCTCTCCATTTTGGTTAAATCCTCTTAACATCTTTTTATTATTCATAAGTTCCTGAGCTTCAATGTCCAAATAAGCCAATGTCTATAGACTCATCAAGTTGTGTGATGCTCCAGGATCTACTAAAACTCTGAACAACACAAATCTACCAAAATTAACGGAGATGTAGAGTGGATGATTGTGGTCAGCGATACTGAGCAGCAAATCTTCATCTGTGAAGGTTACCCCAGACTGTTTCTTCAACAAGCAAACTTCATCCGAGGATGTGCTGGCCAACTGGGTTAAACAAATCGCTTGGTCAAGCAAGGCTGTAACCAGAGACTCTCTCATCTCCTTTGATAGAATCAGAGCATCATAGATGCTTAATCTGGTCGGCAACTTCTTAAGATGAGCTAGCACGTTGTAATACATTTTGTATGGTCTTCTAATTTTCTCTTGGTTATGTGGTTCTTCCACTGGTGGAGGTGGAGGTAGTTCTTCTCAAGTATATATTTGTTTTCCTTTATCTGTTGGAGCTATTCTTGGCGGTAATACTCTTTCACTTCTTAAGTTCACCTCTACAATTTCTTCTTCTTGAGATATCATTGACAAATCTTCTGGTGTTCTTCTTTGTCAGAAAGATCTAAGTTGATGGCAAACGGTGCACTGTGGTGCTCGAGAATTGGTTCCTCACTCCTGGTACTGTCGTAAGAGGTATCATCAATGTCTTCTTCGGTCTTGTTAGCGAGTTCATCAGACTCAAGAATGATTTAAGGATCATTTTGAGAACAGAGATCAAGGTTAGATTGGTCAAAATTAGTTACGTTATAACCATAAATAGTTAAAATGTAGCTGACACCACAATCATTGTATAAGATAATCATAAAATGTCAGGGGTTCGAGGATTTTCTTCCCCGAATCCGAAACAATTTATCTAGTAGAGGCAGCCCTATCCTACCCCCATGCTATCAATCTTTGTAATGGTGTTCTTCTTCTTCTTTATTTTTGATGATGACGAATCTCCTGGTGAAATCTTTGTCTCGAGTTTGGCAGACTTAAGATTCTGAACGGAGGCTTGTTTTGAAGCATTCTGGATTTGGTCCAATATTTTCTTGGATGATTTTCTATAAACTACATTTCATCCATCTTTTCTAGTATATGCAGAAGATTGTTTTGATGCATCTTAGATTTTGTTTAGGACCTTATTGAGCTCGTCCCAAGTCGTACTCCATCCATCTTCTCCAGTATATGGATCAATCAAAGAGATTGGCCAAGACAAAATCATATTTATGGAACCTTTTTTAGGTTCTTTTAAATATTCTTTTACGATGGTTATATTCCTTTCTTTAAGATTCTTCTTGAGCCAATCCTTAAAGATGAAACATTCTTCTATAGTGTGCATAACCAACCTGTAGTATGGGCAATAATTTTGTTGATCTTTCTTATCAACCTCTTCGGGTTTCTTTGAATATGTTAATATGAATTCAGGCTTCTTCATCAGACTTCTGAACATTTTGGATACAACTTCATCTTTGAAAGAATACATCATTTTTTGTTGTTATGCCAAAGATATTCTTTTATTCTCTATTCGGGATGATCCTCCTTGAGGCGTNAAATGACGGAACCATGTTGTGTTCATGAATCCATGGTCGACCAAGTAAAAAATTGAAAGAGGTCTCGGAGTCAATGGTATAGAATTTACCGGTTGTCACTAGTTCTCCAACCTTCATAAGTAATGTATACGATCTGAGGGTTCTCTCTCCTTTTTGGTTAAATCCTCTTAACATATTTTTATTATTCGTAAGTTCCTGAGCTTCAATGTCCAAATGGGACAATGTTTATAGACTCATCAAGTTGTGTGATGCTCCAGGATCTACTACAAATCTGGACAACACAAATCTACCAAAATTAACGGAGATGTAGAGTGGATGATTGTGGTCGGCGATACTGAGCAGCAAATCTTCATCTGTGAAGGTTACCCCAGACTGTTTCTTCAACAAGCAAACTTCATCCGAGGATGTGCTGGCCAACTAGGTTAAACAAATCTCTGGGTCAAGCAAGGCTGTAACCAGACACTCTCTCATCTCCTTTAATAGAATCAGAGCATCATATATGCTTAATCTGGTCGGCAACTTCTTAAGATGAGCTAGCACGTTGTAATACATTTTGTATGGTCTTCTAATTTTCTCTTGGTTATGTGGTTCTTCCACTGGTGGAGGTGGAGGTAGTTCTTCTCAAGTTTATATTTGTTTTGCTTTATCTGTTGGAGCTATTCTTGGCGGTAATACTCTTTCACTTCTTAAGTTCACCTCTATAATTTCTTCTTCTTGAGATATCATTGACAAATCTTTTGGTGTTCTTCTTTGTCAGAAAGATCTAAGTTGATGGCAAACGGTGCACTGTGGTGCTCGAGAATTGGTTCCTCACTCCTGGTACAGTCGTAAGAGGTATCATCAATGTCTTCTTTGATCTTGTTAGCGATTTCATCAGACTCAAGTATGATTTAAGGATCATTTTGAGAACAGAGATTAAGGTTAGATTGGTAAAAATCAGTTACGTTATAACCATAAATAGTTAAAATCTAGCTGACACCACAATCATTGTATAAGATAATCATAAAAATTTAGGGGTTCGAGGATTTTCTTTCCCGAATCCGAAACAACTTATCTAGTAGAGGCAGCCCCTATCCTACCCCCCATGCTATCAATCTTTGTAGTGGTGTTCTTCTTCTTCTTTATTTTTTATGATGACGAATCTCCTGGTGAAATCTTTGTCTCGGGTTTGGCAAACTTAAGATTCTGAACGGAGGCTTGTTTTGAAGCATTCTGGATTTGGTGCAATATTTTCTTGGATGATTTTCTATAGACTACATTTCATCCATCTTTTCTAGTATATGCAGAAGATTGTTTTGATGCATCTTAGATTTGGTTTAGGACCTTGTTGAGCTCGTCCCAAGTCGTACTCCATCCATCTTCTCCAGTATATGGATCAATCAGAGAGATTGGCGAAGACAAAATCATATTTATGGAACCTTTTTTAGGTTCTTTTAAATATTCTTTTATGATGGTTATATTCCTTTCTTTAAGATTCTTCTCGAGCCAATCCTTAAAGATGAAACATTCTTCTATAGTGTGCCCAACCAACCTGTAGTATGGGCAATAGTTTTGTTGATCTTTCTTATCAACCTCTTCGGGTTTCTTTGAATATGTTAATATGAATTCAGGCTTCTTCATCAGACTTCTGAACATCTTGGATACAACTTCATCTTTGAAAGACTACATCATTTTTTGTTGTTCTGCCAAAGATATTATTTTATTCTCTATTCAGGATGATCCTCCTTGAGGCGGTCGCTGGTTGGACTAGCTACTCTGTTTCTGAGCATGCTGTGAAGATTGGCAAGGATTTTCTGGACATATCTTCATTAGTTGTTTTCCTTTATTGACAGTCACTACTATTCTTGACTTCTTTTCAAATACTCTGGTTGCCTTGGGTTTCTCGTGAGAATCCATATGTTTGATTTCTTCTTAAAAACTGCTAGCTTTGCTAAGTAGCTTCTCGAAGGATTTGATGGTGAGCCCCTTGAGCATGAAAGCTACTGGTCCATGAATGCTTTTGAGTAAAATCTCAATTGTGTTATGTTCCTGTAGCTGAGGTTCACATTTCTTGCTAAGGTTTCTCCACCTCAAGATGTAATCCACCAAAGTCTCGTTGGGCTTTTTTTTTCTATCATGAGCTCTCTTATAGAAACATGATGTTGTGTTCCGACAAATCTTTTCATAAATAATTGTTTCAGCTCGGCAAAATGTCTTAACTAATCCGTTGGGCAAATCAGCATACCAATAAAAAACAATCCTTGACAGGATGCTGACATACTGTTGGAAGAGTAAAGCGTTGTTACTTCTTGTGTTGCCACAACTGGCTTGAAAATGTGCTATGTGCTGTCTGAGACTTCCAGTCCCATCAAATATCTTAAAGTTTGGGGACACGAAACCCTTGGGGAAGGGTACGACATCAAATTCTTCTAGGTAAGGTCTACCCTTTAAAACCAATGCACCACCCTTAGATTGGGTTAAGGCCTCTCGAACTTGCTCGACCATTTGCTTAAATTCCTTCTCCGGTATGGCGCTCGATGGAGGATCCTTCTTTGGTTACTCAAATCTGTTTGCTGAGGTGACTTCTTTTTTTTCATCTGTAATATGTATAATTTCTGGTTGGTTGACCTCTGGAGAGGCTAATTGTGGGAGTTGAGATTGTCCGTAAATTGTGGCCATGACAGTCAAGGTTGCGGCCATCTATTCTATCCTTTTCTCTAGTTGGCTGACTTGCTCATCCCTTAGGAGGATAGCCCTACACAGCTCATCTACGGTATTCTCTTCAACGAGAGATTGAGCCTTGCGCATAGTTCTAGCTGCTCTAGTTTTAATGACATGGATATCCATGAAACCTTCTTCGAGGTAATCATTATAGTCAAAATCTCCATCATCATCATCGATGAAAACTCCGTGTTCTTGAGCCAACTCAAAAATCTCAGCCCTAATCTTTTCAACTTTTCCTTCAATTGTTGATTCTTGAATTTCCTTCTGATCTGCTGGACCATGCTGGACCTCCTCCTCTTGTTCTTCCATCTCGTTGGAAATTACTGTGACAATGTCAGATACTTTGGACACTAATTTCATCCCATGATCTTGCCCTGCGGGCTTACCGGCCCATATCGATGCAATGACCTTGGGTACCCGCATAATCTTTTTTGACGGTGATCTCTTGAGACGAATTGTCTCATCAAAAACATCAGTATGTCGAAGAGAAGTATGCTCCCCATGGTGCAGAGCGACTACAATCCTGGGTAATTTCTTCATCTTTTCCTTTGAAACTTTAAGAATATCCTTATAATGTGTGATCTGTAGAATTCTTGGACCCAGTCGTGACTTGGCTGGTCGACGACTTGCAGTCCTGGTGATAGTAGAATCAATGATAACTATAGCGGTATCAACTCTGCTCCCTAAGCGGAACCAAACAGGAATACGACTAGGCAAAGCTTTAGTTGATTTCTAAGATCGTTTGATAGATTTGACGTCCTTTAAGATTTCTTTCTTTATGTGAGGGGATACTGCATGCCCACTCCTTTGACTAGTTCACTAACTAAGCAGTGTTCTTTGGCAGTTAGCCTCTTGAAAACTGAACTGACTCGGGTGATAGCAGTGGACTTCTTTATCTCCTCACCATATCCACGAGGTGATGGTAAAATAGCAGCAATTTTCTAGATACTCTTGTACCCATTGGTACCCATTAAATGATGGAATCAACTTCTTCACAAGAGTGGATATACTTCCAGTAATCTTGACTCATACTAGTGAGGATCTACCTCAACAGGTATCTCCTTAGGAGCTTGGTCTTTAGTAGCTCTCTGAACCCTCCAATTACGGTTTCTTCTTTGGGTTTAGGTTAGCGGTGTATTCTTTGAACTTGATCTGATTTCAAATACTGATGGCAAGACAGCGAATCCCTCAGTCGGATCTTTAATGATCATAACTTCTTTTCCTTTTGCAACAGCGGGAACAATAGGCTTGGTGGGCGCCGTGGCAACAGTACTCTTGACCCTCTTACAAGAAGGGAAGTCCTGAAGGTAGTTAAGGTTAAATTCATTAGATGGCTTTTGAATGTCTGGAGCGGCAATTAAAATTATGATGAACCGGGCTTTCCCGAGGATGACCTCGAGATCTTCAAATCAAGTTCCAAATTTGATGGTGGGAACGACATTGAGGGCATTGCGGCTCATCGACATGTTGCAGGAAAAAGTTAGCGTTAGGCACGCCATTGCAGCAGCTTCAAAAGAGAAAGCTCTGGGGTTAGCTATTTGGCCAAAACCTTATAATCTTAGTGCAAGCACTAAAATTTAACAGAGGTCAATCTGTAGACTNTTCTTCTTTGGGTTTAGGTTAGCGGTGTATTCTTTGAACTTGATCTGATTTCAAATACTGATGGCAAGACAGTGAATCCCTCAGTCGAATCTTTAATGATCATTACTTCTTTTCCTTTAGCAGCAGCGGGAACAACAGGCTTGGTGGGTGCCGTGGCAACAGTAGTCTTGACCCTCTTACAAGAAGGGAAGTCCTGAAAGTAGTTCAGGTTAAATTCATTTGATGGCTTTTGAATGTCTGGAGCGGCAACTATAATTATGATGAACCGGGCTTTCCCGAGGATGACCTCGAGATCTTCAAATCAAGATCCAAATTTGATGGTGGGAACGACATTGCGGGCATTGCGGCTCGTCGACATGTTGCAGGAAAAAGTTAGCGTTAGGCACGCCATTGCAGCAGCTTCAGAAGAGAAAGCTCTGGGGTTAGCTATTTGGCCAAAACCTTGTAATCTTAGTGCAAGCACTAAAATTTAACAGAGGTCGATCTGTAGACCAGGTAAGTTTTTTTTATTTAGTTTATGGGGTTTTTTTAAAATTTTAGAAAAAATAATTTAAAAGTAAAACATTTTTATTAATATAATGAAATTTTAAAAGCATGCACAGCATGACACAATTCAATTTAATTTGCAAAATAGCAAATCAAAGTCGAAAAAGAGATGTGAAGAGTTTAGGACTTGATGCGGGACCAACTTAATAACGTACAATGCCCAGGTGGAACTAGTCCACCAACACACCTATTGGGGTCTGACCCTACATGAAGATTAAAAAGTCTTTAATGGCCTCCTGAACCTCTCTGTTCAAAGGTGATTGAACAGACGATCCTGAAGTCCAAAAGACTTGATCGTACTTTCCTTATATAGAATTGGGTAAAGCATGCCAACAGAAGAAGTNACACCTATTGGGGTCTGACCCTACATGAAGATTAAAAAGTCTTTAATGGCCTCCTGAACCTCTCTGTTCAAAAGTGATTGAACAGACGATCCTGAAGTCCAAAAGACTTGACCGTACTTTCCTAATATAGAATTGGGTAAAGCATGCCAACAGAAGAAGGGTAATCTGGTCCATAAGGGGCAAGAACACATTACCGATATATAAAGATAATATTTCTTGATTTAAATGGAGAGGAAACCTAGTTCCCATCAGAGTCGCCAGAAGCTATCAGAATTATTTTGGTTGAGGAGTTGCCCGTTAGAAGCTGTCGGTCGCCGGAATCAAAATTTCATTGCCCGCTTTGGAAGGATATGTTAATTTACATATGTATATAAGTTTATAAAAATATGAAATCAAACTGACCCCATATTTTTCATAGTTTAAATGAAAGAGCACTATACCTTAAACCCTGTATTTATCCCGAATGATAAACACAAGACTTGACGATGAGACTTGATCAAATAAACTAAGAAATATATAACATCAGTTTGGTTTGCGAAACCATTTTTTTTGCCAACAAGTTTCCCTATTTAGCATTAAGAATTAAATAGGGTTTATATTAAACTGATTTTGGACAAGCTTCCTATAAGGGCAAGCCCCTATAGTTAATTACATCTTAAATGACCGAAGTCATTTCAAAAACTCTCCAAGAAAAAGGAAAATATTATCTTCAAAGAGTTGAAAAGGATAGGGCTTTTCAAAGAGATCGGAAAAATGAGGTGTGAAATGGAAATGACTCAAATTTAGAAAATTTATTGTAGAAGCCAAAGGAGGAAGAACTAGAGGATGTCACATATCTAAATGAGAACCTCGGTGACTTCCCAGTCTATCCTATTATTTGGCTTCAGTTTTAAGGAGAAATTGTTGAGTGTTCCATCCAACCATTTTTATTTATTTAGGGCTTACAACTGTGTAAAATAATCAAAAAAATAGCCTGGAAGATGTGAGGGTTTAAGTCGTGATAGACAACAACCTCGAATCCTAAGAAGGGTTAGGGCTTATATTGTACAACAGAGTTGTACAAAGGCTTAAAGATGAGGTGAGGACTTATGTTGCATAAGCAGAAAATCTTGAAATCCAATGGCTTGGTTACTTTATTCTAAGAAAGGAAATTGGTTTAGTTGTGGAAGACATGTTTTGTTGTTGAAGATTATCGTGTTGCCCACCATGCTAGTTCCAAGCTCCTCATCATGGCGAGTTTTAAGTTTTATAGTGTGTCAAGTTATGATGTCAAATCAGATGGCCCTATGGTTGTAGTTATTTAAATATTATGGGGCATGTTAAAGTTGATTAGAGCGACACTGGTTAGGATCCTACGGTTCCCTCATTCCAGTACCACTATTTTCTATTGGATTTACTTAGTCCAAATAAATTTACTATACTCAACTGAATGAGTTCCATACTTTTATTTAGACCGTAGGAAGCCTTGTTAGCAACTGTAGGTTACCTCCTACGAGGGAATCCCGATCATCCAATAGAGACGTCTTAATTTAATTATAGTTGTGGTTTTCGTGATGTTTGTGATTAAATTTTGAGTTGTTTTATATTTGAATGTTGTGGCGGTGAATTTTATCTTGGTTTATTTTAATTTGGTTTTGGTTTTACGACTATCATAGCAGTATTAGTTTTCATGCCAGGTGACATTGTTGTTTAACATTCGAGTTTGTAAGCATGAATGTACAGTGCGGAAAGTAAAAGAGAAAACAGTACTATAAATTGTAAAAGCATACCTGGCGAGTCTTCTCATTACCACCTCCTGAAAGGTCTGTACTTGCAAGGCATGTATATAATGTTGCAAGGAATTTAAATTTGCATGAGCACATGAAGGTTTAGCTACCAAATTTCACGTTATGATTTAGTTGAATCTCGGAGGATCCTAGTAGATGATTTTAGGACAAAACACGATAAGTTTAATTTGTCCTTCAAAACATCCAAAAGATTCTAAAGTGCTCAGGATATAATCCTAAACTTTGAGGCTCTCTTGAACTATTTCAATTTCATTTTGAACTTATCCTATTGTTCCATCAATCATTCGAGGTTGAAGTGTGACTACACTATTGCACGGAGAAACTTAACAATTTAATTATCCCAAGGATAGTGTACTCAATTAATCACATGATATTTCATTTAAGAGTTATATTAGTGAGTGCCCCTAAGGCAAGTTTGAGTTTTTTAAGATTGTGGTGACCACAATTAAAGCTGGACTTGAAGTTTATAAAGATATTGATTATCACCCAATTATCTTTAAAATCAAATCGATTGAGCTTAGATATTGAGTCTAGGTCACTACCAAGCGCTTAGCAATCATAATGGGGAATTTGGTGAAGGTTAAGATTTTAGTTTAAGTGATGTGTATTTTCATTTAAAGATCACATTATCACCAATTTTGGGCTTAAGGAAAGTAAATTATCATACTTTTAGCTTAAGCCTCTCACTCAAGAAACTTTTGATATTTGTCGACTTCTAAGTCATGAAGATTAGGGGAGATTATTATCTGTTGATGTTTTGCAAAGGTGGTGGGTGAGTTTCTACCTTATAATCCCATTGTATTTCAATCATCCAAACATGTTTATTAGTATCAAAGTTACCCATTTATCCCTAGTTAACCCTAAATTTTGATTAAAGCGCCAAACTCCAAAATGTCTACCTTGTTGTTGGGGGACTTCATCTCATAACTCTTTAAACCCGACTCAAATGACTTTGAGGATTTAAACTGTTATACCATGAGGTAATTAAAATGTTAGAGGAGGATAAGTGGACCTCTCAAAATTTGATTTAATTTAGATAATTATTTAAATTTAGAAAATAAGATTTTTAAAAGTTAATTTATTTATTTATTCAAAATAAAATTTGTATTTATAAAAAAAATTATTAGAGGTTTCCTAAGGTCAGAGAAACACCTAAACAAAATTTCATGATTTTTTGAATTAAATTTCTATTTTTATTGTTTAACATTACATCAATTTTTATGATTTGTTTAAATAGGAAATAGTATTTTAATTACCAAAATTAATTTTTATATATTTATTAGACTCCTTTGAGTTCAAAAAATTTAGAGAATTAAATTTTGTATTTTTGTGATTTTGGATTTATTTAATATATTTATTTTAGTGAGAAAATATGAAAAATTCAATTTTAAGCCTTTAAAATTTATTTTTAACTTTTAAAAAATAAGGAAAAATGTCCTAACAAATTGTAAGTGATAAGGGGACTTTCCCACTAATTATGAACCATTTTTTGTATTTTTGAAAATTTTGATTGTCTTAATTATGTTTAATTCAAAAAATATTTAAAAAATGAAGTGTTTTCACAATAATGGATTTTATTCTTTTAAAATGTCCCTGATCACAAGGAACTCAAAAAATATAGTTTTCATAATTTTTCTAAGCATATTTAATTTAATATAATTATTTTTATACAAAAAGCAATGTTTCCTTAAAAAATCTTTGTTAGTGCCTAGACTAAGTCAAATAATTTTGGTATTTTTATAGTGATTAGACATGATTTTTATGAACAATGTGGAGTTGATTTTGTTAATTTTTGATATGTATTTAATTTACAAAAAGTAACACAAGGTATTTACATTTAAATAAGTATAAAAATTCACAACATGACTCAAAGCATTAAAATATTTTTCTTAGATGTCTCTCATCACAGGAAATCTACTAAAATTACTCTCATAATTTTCCAAGTGATATTTTGATTTATATAATTAAAATAAGCCAAAATAGTCACCTTAGCTTGAAAATTAGAGTTAGAAGCATAGAAATGCCCTCTGAACTTGGAAAATCAGAAGAATGGCCTCTGTCATGAGTAATAAACCCTCAAAATTCCAAGCCATGGTGAAATGTTTTAAGTCATGGAGTATTAAAATAACACATAGGGTATTTAATTAATTAAAAATCAGAGAGTGAAAAAATAATTTTTATTTTTAGTCCACATTATTTTCCTCTATTCACTGAGAAACAGGGTGTTTTTCTTTTATTTGTATGATTTTTATATAGAAAGATATTTTTTTTTGAAGCTTAGACATTTAATTTAATTCAAAAGTCCCTATTATTCTACTTATCTACGCGGCGCTGACTGGATCCTAGGCAGCTTCGAGGGCTCCACGCATCGCTCCGTTGTTTGACGCNATGGGGAAGATTTTTGGTTAAGGCCCATAAATGGGTATAAATCCCTTAATTTGGGGATCCATTGATTCATAGAATTACATGGATGGTCCAAAGGGGTTTAACCTGGTCCTTAGGAGGAGCTTAGTGGCTGTGGAGTCATAAATTTGGTGACTTTAGGGTGGTTAGGCCAATT
>JXCR01040325.1:169635-181362 GCA_002079205.1 Phalaenopsis hybrid cultivar | reverse complement strand
ATGTATATATATATATATATATATATATATATATATATATATATATATATATATACATGTATATATATGTATGTTTATGTATGTATAGATGTATAGATAGGTATGTATATGTATGTATAGATATGTATATATATGTATAGATATATGTATAGATATGTATATATATGTATAGATATATGTATAGATATGTATATAGATGTATAGATATGTATATATATAGGTATATAGATATGTATATATATGTATATAGGTATATAGATGTATAGATATATATATAAATGTATATGTATGTATGTATGTATGTATGTATGTATGTACATGTATGTATACATATATGTACATATATATGTATATATCTATAGATATATATGTATATATATNGGGGGGGGGGGGGGGGGTTGGGTGTATGTAAATGTTCCTACTTTTATATATTAATTCGTAACGAAAAAGAAGAAAAACTATGATTAGAGCAGCTTTCTATTAATCTAAATTAAAGTCGCATACTGCATTAATCTATTTTAACCTCTCCAGCGTTTACGTGAACTAAGGAAGGACAAGCCGGCTGTTTTGTGTATTCATTATTCTTTCAAACTGTATTGGTCAAGGTGCAGATCGCCAATGAGGAAGATGTCTTCATCATTCTCCCTCCTGGTTTTATTTTAAAAGGAAAACTATGCCAAAAAGATAAAATTTTTAAATTAAAAAATTTTATTAATCTGNTTTAACCTCTCCAGCGTTTACGTGAACTAAGGAAGGACAAGCCGGCTGTTTTGTGTATTCATTATTCTTTCACTGTATTGGTCAAGGAGCAGATCGCCAATGAGGAAGATGTCTTCATCATTCTCCCTCCTGGTTTTATTTTAAAAGGAACTATGCCAAAAAGATAAAATTTTTAAATTAAAAAATTTTATTAATCTTCCTGCCGCCCGCAAAGGTTGACATCACCTATCTAATAAACTAGTGAGATCACTGAAGTGGAGAGTAACCTCACCGATGATTACTGACGTGTAGAGTAACCTCACCGCTGGTAATCAGATCAGCANCCCGCAAAGGTTGACATCACCTATCTAATAAACTAGTGAGATCACTGAAGTGGAGAGTAACCTCACCGATGACTACTGACGTGGAGAGTAACCTCACCGATGGTAATCAGATCAGCGCTCTTTAAATAGAAGCCCCGGCCGGCTACCTGAATCCCTCCAACATACTCAACTCATTTGTTTGCTGAGGCTTATGATACAGAAGAAATGGAAGAGCAAAGCCAAATCCTGATGCCCAGAGTAAAGTTGGGATTTCAGGGATTAGAGGCAGAAAGCTTACTCTTTGATGTTCTTCATTTTTTATTTTTATTTTGAAATAATTTTTGATGTCTTAATATCTCTTTGTAAATCGTAGTTAGATGGGAGAAATCATAGGAAGTAGAATTTGCTATATCAAAAATAAAAAATTGGGATACAAGTAGAGTGTGATAGCTCGTGTAANGTTCTTCATTTTTTATTTTTATTTTGAAATAATTTTTGATGTCTTAATATCTCTTTGTAAATCGTAGTTAGACGGGAGAAATCATAGAAAGTAGAATTTGCTATATCAAAAATAAAAAAGATGGGATACAAGTAGAGTGTGATAGCTCGTGTAACACAACAACAACAACAACAACAATAACAACAACAACAACAACAACAACAAACAACAACAACAACAATAATAATAATAAGGGTCAATATAAACTTTTTGGCTCATCCCTCCACTGCCAAAACATATGATCACANAACAACAATAACAACAACAACAACAACAACAACAACAAACAACAACAACAACAACAACAACAACAACAACAATAATAATAATAAGGGCCAATATAAACTTTTTGGCTCATCCCTCCACTGCCAAAACATATGATCATAAAAATTACTCATAATTTAGATTGCATCATATTTGTTGCATCTTCAGACATCATAATCCAAGGTGAACAAGATTCTTGTCATGAACTCTATTTCAACTTTTTGCATATGGTAATTTGTCCATTTTGCACTTTTTTTTTAATATTTTGAAGAAAATTTAATTATTTGAGAAAAAGAGGATCATCCTAGCCTAGGTTTTGTATAGTTATGTCATTCATGTTATTATAACTTTTTTGTTGATTGTTCTTTTTCACCTTATTTAGGTATCCAAACTAGGTTTTGGGTGCATGGGTCTCTCTGGAAGGTTTAATTCTCCCGTTTCTGAAGAAGATGGCATATCAATCATTAAGGAAGCTTTTAACAAAGGCATCACCTTTTTTGACACTTCCGATATATATGGACCTCACACTAATGAAATTTTGGTTGGCAAGGTTTTTATAAATTCCCCTTCTCTTCTTATGTCTTTCTTAACTAATCTCTTCCTTAATAAAGATGCATGAAAGATGTGAATAGAAGAAAATTTGTAAGTTTATAAGGCAATCTTACCATTCCTTTTTATGAAAATGAATGCTTGCAGGCATTGAAGCAACTTCCACGTGAGAAGGTTCAATTGGCCACAAAGTTTGGAGTTGTAGGGCTTATTGAAGGAGGTGGTCCTATTGTAAATGGTAAGCCAGAGTATGTGAGGGCTTGCTTGGAAGGAAGTCTTAAGCGACTTGGGTTGGATTACATTGATTTGTATTATCAACACAAGGTTGATCAAACTGTGTCTATTGAAGAAACAGTAAGACTAACAAATCAAGAAGTTTTCCTTAATGCTGTAACTCTCTTATTTTTATAGTGGTCATGAATTGAGCTTATTGTTTGCTTCTTGCTTGTGGTAGGTTGGGGAATTAAAGAAGTTAGTTGAGGAGGGTAAGGTAAAGTATGTTGGGCTATCAGAAGCAAGCGCTAATACAATCAGGCGAGCTCATGCTGTTCACCCAATTAGTGCATTACAAATAGAATGGTCGCTTTGGACTAGAGATATCGAGGAAGAGATAATACCACTTTGCAGGTTTAGCAAATAAAGTGTTTCATACTTTTGTGGATAATTAATAATTTATATTCAATAATATTTTTCTCATAATGAACTTACAATTTTAGGAAGTAAAAGTTGAATAAGTTTTAACTTTATATTCTATTGAAAGACTTGTAAAACTCTAGGAAGATGTATTGCACGTTTGGTTTAATAAACATCTTTATTAATGGTAGGAAGGAAAATTTTTAGTTCACAAGTTAATTAGGCTAGTATTTAGTAGTAATCATTGAACTAAGCACTTGAAGATTGGATTAGAATGATTAGAGGAGGGAAGGATGAAGCAAGAAGCATAAAAAGCGTTCTTGTCTTTCAATAACCTATATAACGGAGATGTAATTTTCTATCATCCAGATTATTATGATTCGTTGAGGCATGTCAAGTCACTTTTAAAAATGAATACTCACAAATATGCGATCATTGGAAGTATTTATATCTTTTTTGAGCTAAAGACCACAAAGTAGTATCAAGGAAGCATAAAAGAGGTAGAATTGTTTTCTTTGCGCATTTTGTTCGCCATATCATTTTATATTGGCATTCCAACCTTGGTAATTATTTGATGTGCATTTTTATTTAAAAACACATCTTCTTTCACATTTGTAGAGAGCTTGGGATTGGAATAGTTCCATATAGTCCTATTGGTCGTGGCTTTTTTGGTGGTAAAGCAGTTCTTGAAAGCATACCTAAAAATAGTGCACTGGTATTATTTTGGTTGGATTAATTATTTTTACATCTTTACATAAATCTATGAAGTATAAATTATATCTCATATAAATTTATGAGCCTGAGTTCAACACATTATTGAAGATGTTTCTACTTCAGGTCTCACATCCAAGATTCAGTGAAGAAAATCTAGTGAAAAATAAAATACTGTTCTTCAGGTTAGAGAAATTAGCTGCAAAGCACCAATGCACAACGACACAGTTAGCTTTGGCTTGGCTACTTCATCAAGGAAATGATGTTGTTCCAATCCCAGGTGAGCTTCTATACAAAACAAAATTTATTTTGCACATTATTAGAACAGGTCAACTAAATGAAGCATGTATGGTGATAATAACATGATCTTATTTTTGATAATCAAGTCCATCAAGTTTTAGGTGATTATCATATATATATATATATATATACACACACATATATAATGCATAATTAAGCATACAATTTTTTTGTTCACTATAAATAAATAGTTTTCATTTAAAGTGATTTTTTCATATAAACAATTTTCTTGTTTCTATAAGCTTTACTCGGCACTATTGTGGTCTCATGATCNTATATATATATATATATATATATATATATATATATATATATATATATATATATCTATATATATATATATATGTATATATGTACCTATGTATACATATATGTATATATGTACCTATGTATGTACATATATGTATATATGTACCTATGTATGTACATATATGTATATATGTATATACATATATGTACATATATGTATATGTATATATACATATATGTACATATATGTATATGTATATATACATATATGTACATATATGTATATATGTATATATACATATATGTATATATACACATATCTCTATATACACATATATGTACATATATACACATATCTCTATATACACATATATGTAGATACACATATATATACATATACANCTTAAAGAGTTTTACTTATATATCATACAAATTAATCAGTTTCGATATTTAAGGCCTAAACTTTAATATTTATTTATATGACATTTGTGTCCATATCACATAAAAAAATATGCATAACATGTATGTTTCATTTTAGAAAAATTAATATGACTGATATTTTTAGAGTATGATTAAAGATTTGAGTATTTTGTAAGTAAATATTTTAAGTTAGGCTCTTCAATATATCAATTCATAAAGAAATATCTGGCACATATGCAAATCCTTAAGATCAATCCATGAAAATATATATATTTGCTTAAAGGAACGCCCGAAGGCTATTATACGAGCCCCGACCATCCCTCATACGCCTAAGAATTCATATACTACACCCTATACTAGGGGGGAATCGAACCTCAGACCAGAGGAGACTTGCAACTGATACGTAGATGTCCGACCAACTGATTTGAGTACGTGAGACACACACACACACACACACACACACAGAGATATATATATATGTATGTATGTATGTATGTTTGTATCTGTGTGTGTGTGTGATATAACAATACTTTTTGANTATGTATATATATATATGTGTGTGTATGTATGTATGTATGTATGTATGTATGTATGTATGTATGTATGTATGTGTGTGTGATATAACAATACTTTTTGACTGCTATCAGTAAAAGTAGTTGTAAATAATTTTGTTTTGTTTTTATTTTTTACTTTATTTTTTTGAAACTTATTGTTAGTAAATGAAATAGTCAAATGTAATGAGCATTAGCATATATCTGATCATGATGATCTTTTGATGGAGAAATTATTGCATACGGACACCGCATGCATCTCTGCATGCGGTGTCCGATCCTGACCGTAGATCACGGTGATGATTATTTCAGTTTTTTTTTTTTAAAAAAAAATTTAGGTGGAGCCCACCAAAATACATCATGACCGTAAATCGCTTGATTTATGGTTAGGATCGGACACCGCACGCAAGATGAAATAATTTTTCCTTTTGATGAGAGCACATGCACATAAAGTAATAAGAAATACACTTGTAGTNATTAGCATATATCTGATCATGATGATCTTTTGATGGAGAAATTATTGCATACGGACACCGCATGCATCTCTGTATGCGGTGTCTGATCCTGACCGTAGATCACGGTGCTGATTATTTCAGTTTTTTTTCTTAAAAAAAATTTAGGTGGGTCCCACCGAAATACATCATAACCGTAAATCACTTGATTTACGATTAGGATCAGACGTCGCACGCAAGATGAAATAATTTTTCCTTTTGATAAGAGCACATGCACATAAAGTAATAAGAAATACACTTGTAGCCTCGTATTGTGTGCTTCTCTAACAGGAAAAAACTTACACAAAACTTGAATATGTTCTCATATAGTTAATGGCACTTTATGCAAATGGATGAAGAGAAATATCAATTAGAGAGAACAAAAAAAGNGCCTCGTATTGTGTGCTTCTCTAACAGGAAAAAACTTACACAAAACTTGAATATGTTCTCATATAGTTAATGACACTTTATGCAAATGGATGAAGAGAAATATCAATTAGAGAGAACAAAAAAAACCCTAATTTTGTAAGAGATTATTAAAATACATTATAGCGACGATGGAAACCATTTAAGGACAATTTTTATTGAGGCATGATGAGTTTACGGTGATGGGCTGCCTAATGATAGGTGCATCTTTTTTTTTAAAAGATAATACCTTTTTACAATTGAACAATCACTCAAAATTGATTGCAATAATTTTATATAAATTTATAAATAATGAAAAAAAAAACTTAAGACTCGCAAAGAATCGAGACTCTTTAATGCATGACATGCTTGGAAAACTCTAGACTCACGAGAAAAAAGGGTCAATTTGGGGCAACAAAAGCTCGTTAGCTGCTTATCGAATAAGAAACTGATCAATTGTTGTTTGAAATCTACTGATGGTGAAATCCTTTACTATTTGGATGATCTGTTGTACTGCAACCATTTTTAAGAAAAAAGACGGATATGCCTTGATGTATATATGTAAGCTATAAGTGTGCAACTTTATGCAAAATTCAAACATAATAACATAAATAAATTTGGAAAGCTAAGAGAAGACTAGAAGTCCTTCACCACGCTACATCAAGTGTGATGCATCATGTAACTCATAATAATACAATAATAAAAATTCTAATAACAAGAAGTAATGCTACTATAACATTGTCTTTTTTGTCCAAAAGATTAAGTCTTTTGGAGATTTTTCTTTCCAAAGAAAATCTCCAAATATGATCACCATTAGTGTGTATTACTCACTATTATCAGCCCATTTAAAAAACTGCAATCGTCAGGGGTTTTATCATGGGCCATTTTATAGAATCTTCTACCAAATCTTGCATCTAGTCTTAAGATATACTTAGAATATTGCATACTGCAATTGTAGTATAAAACTCTTGAAGCATTTAAGAACCATGAATTTATATGTCCCAAGTATATGTGCAATAGAATTAGTAAGTAAAAAAAAATAGGGCTTAATGTCATCATAAAGAAATACATAATAAACCATTACAAAAATGGTTGAAGACACATAAAGAAGATCTTAGTTGTTGACATTAAGCAAATTTATGTATTTTTTTCTACGTTTAATAAATACATTTTTCTTCCTTATCTATCACATTTTTATGTTTGTGGTAGGTTTTTTTTTTGTGTTTTGATGGTTACAGGTGGGTCAAACGTGCATCGCAGAGTGAGAAAACGACAAATTCAAGGGAGCCAAACAGGTGTAACCACGCTCAAAAGCGGTGAAATTATATTGCCTTCTTTGTATGGCTGGTGTAACTACGCCAACTTTGTGTGTGGCCACATCATAAGTTGCATGGCTATGCTACAATCAGGCATGGTCACATTGCCTCTTTGATTGATAAAAACAGTTATGGCTTAGCTACATCGGAATTGGTTGTGGTCACGCCGTCGAAGCCCCTTCTCAAATTAAAAATAGTTTTCATGCCAATTTTGGGTGAGCGCTTTAAAAGAGGTGACTAGGGCATGACTTAGATCATCTTGGACAGCTGAAAGCTAGCTTTTCTTGTGGATAAAACTTTTTTTAGTGACTTAGAGGTTTCTCTCTTTCTTCTTAGATAAAGAAGTCCTTAGGGTGATTTTTCTTGTGTTTTCTTTATGTTTTTTAGAGCGAGTTTGTGAGAGAGCACTTATGCCTGATGTGAGAGAAAAATCTTGGAGCGTATTCATTGTATGGTGAGGATCACGGCTTGTGTGGAGAGGAAAATTGGCTATAAGTTTTTATTTTTATTTATCTGTGGTCTTTAATTATTTCAATCTCATTTTTCATTTTTCTCTCGCATGTCTCGTAGCTAAATTCTTTTCATGCTTTCATGATGTAAGGATAGTTATTTTTCATGGTTTTTCATGTATGTGATTTCCAATAACATTTTTTTGTGCTTATCATACATGCAGGTTGTTGGTTTAACTTTCTAAACTTAGTTTACTTTTGATCTAGCCGTTTAAGAAGTTAAAACCATGCATGATCTCAAACTTTCGCTCGTTGCCTTGTAGAATAAATAAGCTAACTCACAAAAACCTAATGAAATAGGCATATTGTCATTAGGGTTTTGCAACCAAGATAAGTGATTTGAAATTCATGAGAAACGGTATATGGTTAAACCTCTTTTAACTTTTATATGATTTTCAACTCTTCTTATGACTTAGTAAAAGACAAAGAACAACTATCATCTCCAGTTGACAACTCTCGCATAGATAATTCTTAGAAAAATCACAAAACACACTACACCTAAATCATTGAAGGACGGGCCTCTTCTCATCTGAAGGACACACTAACTTTCGTGCTTCTTATGTTTCTTGATCTTGTTGTTTAATTTACTTACTATGTTTCATATGATTGTAGAATTTCTTTATTACATTAGTAATCATTTCAAACAAAATTTTGTGGGCTAGTATTTAGATATTCATCTATAAAAATTATTCGTAACACCCTTTTCTCGTGGTAATATTACTTAATACGTATACTTGTGTGTTTGACCACTTACCTCACAATAAATTTTCGATCATCAGTTGTCTTTAAAACTTTATTACTGAATTTGTATGTGTCCAAAAACAAAACAACATAAGGATAATCCAGAAGAACCACAGAAAAAAGCAAATAACACAAACGTAAATCTTAATATAAACCACAAAAATTTTTATTAGATTACACAAAATCACATAATTCACTAAACATTTATAAATTACATAACGATAATGATGAAAATTACTCTCAAGAAAAAGTAAATGTCTAATATATATATAAAAGAAATGACCAAGAATATAAGTATCAATCCCAACTAAAGCATGAATACACTTTTAACCACTACATGAAAGCTGTTAATTAGCTTCAAAATTTGCGTCGAACTTTAATTGGATGCAAAATTTGTGTCTCATTTCCATCTAATTATGGTCCAGCAGGTTGAAACCAAAAAAATAGATGCAAAGGCTAAATGCAGTATTTCTTTATGGTCCAGCAGGTTGAAACATTATGGCAAATGAGACACACATTATGGCAAATTCAGTAAATTAAACAACAAGATTATGGTCCAGCAGGTTGAAACATTATGGCAAATACTATTTTACCTTTTAAAATATGAAATATATCTTTTAATGCATAGGAAAGATGGCAAATACATAATAATTAAATGATATGAATGTAAATCTTCTTATAATTTTTAGGGCATTTACATACATAACACATAATTTTTATGTAATTAAGTTTCTCACACCCAAACTTACATATTTAAACACGTACTAAAGTCCTTAATATCACATAAAAAATATCACTATTATTAATTTTAAAAGTAAAATACATATTTTCATGCATAAATTTAAAGCATCAAAGTGTTATGTATGTAAATATGAAAGTTTATGTGTGAGATATGTATATACATAAGAATTATATGTTACTTATGTAAAATTATGTTATTTATAAATTAAAGGGGCGTTTAGATGAATTTTCATATATACTTATCTCACACCTATATTTTCTTAATTGCAAAAGTAGCACTCATAATCATATGTTAATTGTCAAATTTACCTTTTCATCCATAGATAAAACATTATATGTATATAAATGAAAGTTTAGGTGTTAGATGTGTAAATATATGAGCATTGGGTGCTATTTATGTAATTTTCCCTAGAATAAAATGTGAACACGGCATCTATATTAGAAAAATGATAAAACTTTAACATATTAGATGATGTATTGGCTTACCTCAATGCATGTGGAGAGTAACCTCACCTATTGTTATCAGATCAGATTTGGACTCTTTAAATTGAAGCCCCCACTAGCCAGTTTAGCTTGCCTTCAGCACAATCTAGGAAGCAAGCTTCAAATACAGGCTAGAAAAAAAAAAATTTTGATTTTTGTCTGCAGAGGCTTCCGATAAAGAAGAAATGGCAGAACAAAGCCAAATCTTGATGCCAAGAGTAAAGCTAGGATCCCGGGGATTAGAGGTAGAAAGCTCATTCTTTGATTTTTTTTTTATTTGAAATTTGATTTTGATGCTTTAATTTCTCTTGCAAGATGGCAGTTCTTGATCAGCTAAACTATTTGAAGATAACAATGTCTTCAATTTTGAACCGTTTTTTAACTTTTTTTTTTGAAGAAAACATTGCTTGTTTGTTAAAGAGAGCTCCACCCTAAGCTTAATTTTGTATGAACTCGTCATCCATAATGTCATTATTGAAAGTTCTCTGCTTCTTATTTAGGTATCCAAATTAGGATTTGGGTGTATGGGTCTCACTGGAATATATAATACCCCTGTTTCTGAAGAAGAAGGCATATCCATCATCAAGGAAGCATTTGACAATGGCATCACTTTTTTTGACACCTCTGATTTCTATGGACCTCATACTAATGAAATTCTGGTTGGCAAGGTTTGTATCAGTCCCCCTTCTCTTCTTATGTCTTTCTTAATCTACTTCTACCTTAATAAGAATGCATGAAAAATTTGAAGAGGAGAAAATTTGTTCATTTGTATACCATTATTATTCAAGAAAACAAATGCTTGTAGGCGANTTTATATTCTATTGAAAGACTTGTAAAACTCTAGGAAGATGTATTGCACGTTTGGTTTAATAAACATCTTTAATAATGGTAGGAAGGAAAATTTTTAGTTCACAAGTTAATTAGGCAAGTATTTAGTAGTAATCATTGAACTAAGCACTTCAAGATTGGATTAGAATGATTAGAGGAGGGAAGGATGAAGCAAGAAGCATAAAAAGCGTTCTTGTCTTTCAATAACCTATATAACGAAGATGTAATTTTCTATCATCCAGATTATTATGATTAGTTGAGGCATGTCAAGTCACTTTTAAAAATGAATACTCTAAAATATGCGATCATTGGAAGTATTTATATCTTTTTCGAGCTAAAGACCACAAAGTAGTATCAAGGAGGCATAAAAGAAGTAGAATTGTTTTCTTTGTGCATTTTATTCGCCATATCATTTTATATTGGCATTCCAACCTTGGTGATTATTCGATGTGCATTTTTATTTAAAAACACATTTTCTTTCACATTTGTAGAGAGCTTGGGATTGGAATAGTTCCATATAGCCCTATTGGTCGTGGCTTTTTTGGTGGTAAAGTAGTTCTTGAAAGCATACCTAAAAATAGTGCACTGGTATTATTTTGGTTGGATTAATTATTTTTACATCTTTACATAAATCTATGAAGTATAAATTACATCGCACATAAATTTATGAACCTGAGTTCAACACATTATTGAAGATGTTTCTACTTCAGGTCTCACATCCAAGATTCAGTGAAGAAAATCTAGTGAAAAATAAAATACTGTTCTTCAGGTTAGAGAAATTAGCTGCAAAGCACCAATGCACAACGACACAGTTAGCTTTGGCTTGGCTACTTCATCAAGGAAATGATGTTGTTCCAATCCCAGGTGAGCTTCCATACAGAACAAAATTTATTTTGCACATTAGCAGAACAGGTCAACTCAATGAAGCATGTCTGGTGATAATAACATGATCTTATTTTTGATAATCAAGTCCATCAAGTTTTAGGTGATTATCATATATATATATATATATATA
>JXCR01040325.1:146915-167803 GCA_002079205.1 Phalaenopsis hybrid cultivar | reverse complement strand
TTTTTTTCTTTGAAACTTATTGTTAGTAAATGAAATAGTCAAATGTAATGAGCATTAGCATATATCTGATCATGATGATCTTTTGATGGAGAAATTATTGCATACGGACACCGCATGCATCTCTGTATGCGGTGTCTGATCCTGACCGTAGATCACGGTGCTGATTATTTCAGTTTTTTTTCTTAAAAAAAATTTAGGTGGGTCCCACCGAAATACATCATAACCGTAAATCACTTGATTTACGATTAGGATCAGACGTCGCACGCAAGATGAAATAATTTTTCCTTTTGATAAGAGCACATGCACATAAAGTAATAAGAAATACACTTGTAGCCTCGTATTGTGTGCTTCTCTAACAGGAAAAAACTTACACAAAACTTGAATATGTTCTCATATAGTTAATGACACTTTATGCAAATGGATGAAGAGAAATATCAATTAGAGAGAACAAAAAAAACCCTAATTTTGTAAGAGATTATTAAAATACATTATAGCGACGATGGAAACCATTTAAGGACAATTTTTATTGAGGCATGATGAGTTTACGGTGATGGGCTGCCTAATGATAGGTGCATCTTTTTTTTTAAAAGATAATACCTTTTTACAATTGAACAATCACTCCAAATTGATTGCAATAATTTTATATAAATTTATAAATAATGAAAAAAAAAACTTAAGACTCGCAAAGAATCGAGACTCTTTAATGCATGACATGCTTGGAAAACTCTAGACTCACGAGAAAAAAGGGTCAATTTGGGGCAACAAAAGCTCGTTAGCTGCTTATTGAATAAGAAACTGATCAATTGTTGTTTGAAATCTACTGATGGTGAAATCCTTTATCTATTTGGATGATCTGTTGTACTGCAACCGTTTTTAAGAAAAAAGACAATTATGCCTTGATGTATATATGTAAGCAATAAGTGTGCAACTTTATGCAAAATTCAAACATAATAACATTAATAAATTTGGATAGCTAAGAAAAGGCTAGAAGTCTTTCACCACGCTACATCAAGTGTGATGCATCATGTAACTCATAATAATACAATAATAAAAATTATAATAACAAGAAGTAATGCTACTATAACATTGTCTTTTTTGTCCAAACGATCAAGTCTTTTGGAGATTTTTCTTTCCAAAGAAAATCTACAAATATGATCACCATTAGTGTGTATTACTCACTATTATCAGCCCATTTAAAAAATTGCAGCCGGCAGGGGTTTTATCATGGGCCATTTTATAGAATCTTCTACCAAAGCTTGCATCTAGTCTTAAGATATACTCAGAATATTGCATACTGCAATTGTAGTATAAAACTCTTGAAGCATTTAAGAACCATGAACTTATATGTCCTAAGAATAAAAAGTCACATCGAAAAAATAGAGTATATGTGCAATAGAATTAGTAAGTGAAAAAAAATAGGGCTTAATGTCATCATAAAGAAATACATAATCAACCATTACAAAATGGTTGAAGACACATAAAGAAGATCACAGTTGTTGACATGAAGCAAATTTATGTATTATTTTTCTACGTTTAATAAATACATTTTTCTTCCTTATCTATCACAATTTTATGTTTGTGGAAGGTTTTTTTTGTGTTTTGAGGGTTACGGGTCAAACGTGCATCACAGAGTGAGAAAACAACAAATTCAAGGGAGTCAAACAGGTGTAACCACGCCCAAAAGCGGTGAAATTATATTGCCTTCTTTGTATGGCTGGTGTAACTATGCTAACTTTGTGTGTGGCCACATCATAAGCTGCATGGCTACGCTGCAATCAGACATGGTCACATTGCCTCTTTGATCGATAAAAATAGTTATGGCTTAGCTACATCGGAATTGGTTGTGGTCACGCTGTCAAAGCCCCTTCTCAAATTAAAAAGAGTTTCCATGCAAATTTTGGGTGAGCGCATTAAAAGAGGTGGCTAGGGCATGACTTAGGTCATCTTGGACAGCTGAAAGCTAGCTTTTCTTGTAGATAAATTTTTTTTAGTGACCTAGAGGTTTCTCTCTTTCTTCCTAGATAAAGAAGTCCTTAGGGTGATTTTCCTTGTGTTTTCTTTATGTTTTTTTAGAGCGAGTTTGTCAAAGAGCACTTATGCCTGATGTGAGAGAAAAATCTTGGAGTGTATTCATTGTATGGCGAGGATCACGGCTTGTGTGGAGAGGAAAATTGGCTATAAGTTTTAATTTTTATTTATATGTGGTCTTTAATTATTTCAATGACTCATTTTTCATTGTTCTCTCGCATGTCTCGTAACTAAATTCTTTTCATGCTTTCGTGATGTAAGGATAGTTATTTTTCATGGTTTTTCATTTATGTGATTTCCAATAACATTTTTTTGTGCTTATCATACATGCAGGTTGTTGGTTTAACTTTCTAAACTTAGTTTACTTTTGATCTAGCCAATTAAGAAGTTAAAACCATGCATGATCTCAAACTTTCGCTCATTGCCTTGTAGAATAAATTAAGTTAACTTACAAAAACCTAATGAAATAGTCATGTTGTCATTAGGGTTTTGCAACCAAGATAAGTGATTTGAAAGTCATGAGAAACGGTATATGGTTAAACCTCTTTTAATTTTAATATGATTTTCAACTCTTCTTATGACTTAGTAAAAGACTAAGAATAACTATCATCTCCAGTTGGCAGCTATCACATAGGTAAATTCTTAGAAAAATCACAAAACACACTACACCTAAATCATAGAAGGACGGGCCTCTTCTCATCTGAAGGACACTCTAACTTTTGTGCTTCTAATGTTTGTTGTTTAATTTACTTACTATTTTTCTTATGATTGTAGAATTTCTTTATTACATTAGTAATCATGTCAAACAAAATTATGTGGGCTAGTAACTAGATATTCATCTATAAAAATTAATTGTAACCCTTTTCTCGTGGTAATATTACTTAATATGTATCTTGTGTGCTTGACCACTTACCTCGTGATAAAATTTCGATCACCGGTTGTCTTTAATACTTTATTACTGAATTTGTATGTGTCCAAAAGCAAAACAACATAAGGATAATTCAGAAGAACCGCAGAAAAAAGCAAATAACACAAACGTAAATCTTAATGTAAATCACAAAAAAATTTTATTAGATTACACAAAATCACATAATTCACTAAACATTTATAAATTACATAACGATAATGATGAAAATTACTCTCAAGAAAAAGTAAATGTCTAATGTATATATAAAAGAAATGACCAAGAATATACGTATCAATCCCAACTAAAGCATGAATACACTTTTAACCACTACATGAAAATTGTTAATTAGTGTCAAAATTTGCATCGAACTTTAATTGGTTGTGTCACATTTCCATCTAATTATCGTCCAGCAGAGTTGAAGCCAAAAAAATAGATGCAAAGACTAAATGCAGTGGTTACCGTCCCCTTCACATCGACCATGTCCCACACTATTGAGTTACTTAATAGCATAGGTCATGGTCGATGCAAATAGGATGGTAACACCCCAATATCTTCTGCCACCCGATCAAACCTCATTTCCTCTCCCTTCTTCCTTTTGTTAGCTCTCTCTGGCGAATCGATGACATCGGGGAGAATCCATGCGAAAGCAACCACTTCGGCGAGCTAGAGCTACTCCGACGACATTTTCACCATCCAAATCGCGACTCCAACAAGATAAACTCCTTTTTCCGGCAATATCAACCTTTTTAAGTCATCTTTTCTAACAAGATCGATAGTTTCAACATATGTATAAGTATTTTAAAGAATGTTCCCTTAAGAAAAAAATTTCTCATGCGTATTCTACATCATTAATTTTTTTTTTTTTTTTTTTTTTGCTTTTCAAAGATACATGAAAGAAAGAAGACTTTACTAATTTACAAGTTGCACACATAAATGACTATTTTAATGATGAAATACTTATGGAGGCATGAACATGTTATTCGTTTCCTATCTTTAGCAACACTTTCATCTACTCTTAAATCAACATAAGTTATATCATTAATAGGATTTAGACTAACTGATCTTTTATTATGCTCATTTACTTTTATTTGCTCAATCCACTCAATAATATTTAACTGTCATTGGCTGCAATATATAGCTAAATTCTATTTTTTATTTATAATAATTGGCACTCAAATGGGTGAATTGTATCAAATATCTTAACTTTTTTGAAAAACAATGAAAAGTCATTTTGTTTGAGAAATTGATCTCTAAAGTTGTGATCCATAAAAATGATACACCACCTCTAATTTCAAATAATTTTGGTTTTTATTAGCCCATGAAATCTGGCTTAAGTTAGTAAAATCACATTATTTAGATATTTTTACTAAGTTAGAATGCTTATTTGGCAATAAGACATGAATTTTCCTGTTTCTTTTTTCCTCTCTTTGCTGATTTCATATAGCCGTAGTAAATAAGAAACTTCAGAATAGACCACTAAGAAGCATAATATCCGTATAAGGTGTTAAAATAGTCGTCGACTATTTATAGGAGGTCGTTTTAGTCTCAGAGCTTGTAAAAGTATTGAAATACTCAATTAGAAAGGTTAAAGGATGCTCCGACCATAAAGGTGATGCCTTCCTCAATCCCGGTTGTGGTTTGATTAAAGAGAAAAATAATTTCTGAAATACATGTTTGGGACATTTACATGCATAAAATCAAATTCCTATATATTTACATAACTAACAACTATACTTTGATTTTTATTTTTATATCATTTAAAATTTTAGTATAAGGTAAAAAATATTACTATTTTACCTTTTAAAATATGAAATATATCTTTTAATGCATAGGTAAGATGGCAAATACATAATAATTAAATGATATGAATGCAAATCTTCTTATAATTTTTAGGGCATTTACATACATAACACATAATTTTTATGTAATTAAGTTTCTCACACCCAAACTTACATATTTAAACACGTACTAAAGTCCTTAATATCACATAAAAAATATCACTATTATTAATTTTAAAAGTAAAATACATATTTTCATGCATAAATTTAAAGCATCAAAGTGTTATGTATGTAAATATGAAAGTTTATGTGTGAGATGTGTATATACATAAGAATTATATGCTACTAATGTAAAATTATGTTATTTATAAATTGAAGGGGCCTTTACATGCATACCGCACAAAATTTTCATATTTACTTATCTCACACCCATATTTTCTTAATTGCAAAAGTAGCACTCATAATCATATGTTCATTGTCAAATTTATCTTTTCATCCATAGATAAAACATTATATGTATATAAATGAAAGTTTAGGTGTTAGATGTGTAAATATATGAGAATTGGGTGCTATTTATGTAGTTTTCCCTAGAATAAAATGTGAACACGGCATCTATATTAGAAAAGTGATTACTTTAACATATTAGATGATGTATTGGCTTACCTCAATGCATGTGGAGAGTAACCTCACCTATGGTTATCAGATCAGATTTGGACTCTTTAAATTGAAGCCCCGACTAGCCAGTTTAGCTTGCCTTCAGCACAATCTAGGAAGCAAGCTTCAAATACAGGCTAGAAAAAAAAAAATTTTGATTTTTGTCTGCAGAGGCTTCCGATAAAGAAGAAATGGCAGAACAAAGCCAAATCTTGATGCCAAGAGTAAAGCTAGGATCCCAGGGATTAGAGGTAGAAAGCTCATACTTTGATTTTGTTACCTTAAATTTGAAATTTGTTTTTGATGCTTTAATTTCTCTTGCAAGATGGCAGTTCTGATCAGCTAAACTATTTGAAGATAACAATGTCCTCAATTTTGAACCGTTTTTTAACTTTTTTTTGAAGAAAACATTGCTTGTTTGTTAAAGAGAGCTCCACCCTAAGCTTAATTTTGTATGAACTCGTCATCCATAATGTCATTATTGAAAGTTCTCTGCTTCTTATTTAGGTATCCAAATTAGGATTTGGGTGTATGGGTCTCACTGGAATATATAATACCCCTGTTTCTGAAGAAGAAGGCATATCCATCATCAAGGAAGCATTTGACAATGGCATCACTTTTTTTGACACCTCTGATTTCTATGGACCTCATACTAATGAAATTCTGGTTGGCAAGGTCTGTATCAATCCCCCTTCTCTTCTTATGTCTTTCTTAATCTACTTCTACCTTAATAAGAATGCATGAAAAACTTGAAGAGGGGAAATTTTGTTAATTTGTATATCATTATTATTCAAGAAAACAAATGCTTGTAGGCGCTAAAGCAGCTTCCACGAGAAAAGATTCAATTGGCCACAAAGTTTGGGATTGTAGATCTTAATAAAGCAGATGGTCCTGTTATAAATGGTAAGCCAGAATATGTGAGAGCTTGCTTGGAAGGAAGCCTCAAGAGGCTTGGTTTGGATTATATTGATTTGTATTATCAACATCGGATTGATCAAACTGTGCCAATTGAAGAAACGGTGAGATTACTCATTAACCAGTAACTTTTTTTGTAGGTGCTATTTGTTAATTTTTCTTGGTGTTCTTAGATTAAGGTTTATTACTGTTATAGATTGGGGAGCTTAAGAAATTAGTTGAAGAGGGTAAGGTGAAGTATGTTGGGCTATCAGAAGCAAGTGCTGATACTATCAGGCGAGCACATGCAGTTCATCCTATTAGTGCATTGCAAATAGAGTGGTCACTTTGGACAAGAGATGTTGAGGAAGAGATAATCCCACTTTGCAGGTTTGGCATATTTAGTTATTCCTCGACTTATTGCTACTTAACAATCCACATTCACTTTTATAATCTTTCTTAAGAACTTTAAATGTTAGAAATTAAATTTTGATTCTTATCCTTTTTTCATAGCTTAAGTTTCTACGACTGAAAAAATAATTAATGAAAATTGATAGCTAGTGTTCATTAAATTTTAACTCTTTCTATTTCTGAAAAAGTAGCAAAACTCCAGAAAGGTTTGTTGTATATTTATTTTTATAAACATTTTGAATTGTAGAAAAAAGAAAAATATTTAATTTAACTAGTTAATTGATCTAGTTTTTGGAAGTGATCATTAAACTAAATAATTCAAGATTGGCTTATCATTATTAGATGAAGAAAGGATTAACCAAAAAGCTTAAAAATCATTCTATTTTAACTCTAACTAGTATAATGAAGATGCAATTCTGTATTATCTAGACTAATATAATTAGTTGAGGAATGTAGAGCCATCTTTACAAAGTAAACTATCCTTCAAAATAATGACACCTTTTTGAGGCAAAGGCTAAGGAACAAAGAAACATAGAGGAGGTAGAAAATTTTGGTGCATTTCATCAGCCTTATTATTTTATATTTGCATTCCAATCTTGCTATTTGTCTAATGTGTATCTATTTTTTTAAATAAACTTGTTTTTTGTTATATTATAGAGAGCTTGGAATTGGAATAGTTCCATATAGTCCTATTGGCNGTGATTTTCCTTGTGTTTTCTTTATGTTTTTTAGAGCGAGTTTGTGAGAGAGCACTTATGCCTGATGTGAGAAAAAAATCTTGGAGCTTATTCATTGTATGGCGAGGATCACGGCTTGTGTGGAGAGGAAAATTGGCTATTAGTTTTTATTTTTATTTATATGTGGTATTTAATTATTTCAATGACTCATTTTTCCATTTTTCTCTCGAATGTCTCGTAGCTAAATTCTTTTCATGCTTTCATGATGTAAGGATAGTTACTTTTCATGATTTTTCATGTATGTGATTTCCAATAACATTTTTTTGTGCTTATCATGCATGCAGGTTGTTGGTTTAACTTTCTAAACTTAGTTTACTTTTGATATAGCCAATTAAGAAGTTAAGACCATGCATGATCTCAAACTTTCACTCGTTGCCTTGTAGAATAAATAAGTTAACTCACAAAAACCTAATGAAATAGGCATATTGTCATTAAGGTTTTGCAACCAAGATAAGTGATTTGAAAGTCATGAGAAACGGTATATGGTTAAACCTCTTTTAACTTTAATATGATTTTCAACCCTTCTTTTGACTTAGTAAAAGACTAAGAATAACTATCATCTCCAGTTGACAACTATCACATAGGTAAATTCTTAGAAAAATCACAAAACACACCACACCTAAATAATAGAAGGACGGGCCTCTTCTCATCTGAAGAACACTTTAACTTTCATGCTTCTTATGTTTCTTGATCTTGTTGTTTAATTTACTTACTATTTTTCTTATGATTGTAGAATTTCTTTATTACATTAGTAATCATGTCAAACAAAATTCTGTGGGCTAGTAACTGGATATTCATCTATAAAAAATAATCGAAACCCTTCTTTCGTGGTAATATTACTTAATATGTATACTTGTGTGCTTGACTACTTACCTCATAATAAATTTTCGACCATCAGTTGTCTTTAAAACTTTATTACTGAATTTGTATGTGTCCAAAAGCAAAACAACGTAAGGATAATCCAGAAGAACCACAGAAAAAAGCAAATAGCACAAACGTAAATCTTAATGTAAATCACAAAAAAAATTATTAGATTACACAAAATCACATAATTCACTAAACATTTATAAATTACATAACGATAATGATGAAAATTACTCTCAAGAAAAAGTAAATGTCTAATGTATATATAAAAGAAATGACTAAGAATATAAGTATCAATCCCAACAAAAGCATGAATACACTTTTAACCACTACATGAAAACTGTTAATTAGCATCAAAATTTGCGTCGAACTTTAATTGCATGCAAAATTTGTGTCTCATTTCCATCTAATTATCGTCCAGCCGAGTTGAAGCCAAAAAAATAGATGCAAAGGCTAAATGCAGTGATTACAGTCCCCTTTGTGTCGACCATGTCCCACACTATTGAGTTACTTAATAGCATAGGTCATGGTCGATGCAAATAGGATGGTAACACCCCAATATCTTCTCCCACCCGATCAAACCTCATTTCCTATCCCTTCTTCCTTTTGGTAGCTCTGTGTGGCGAATCGATGACATCGAGGAGAATCCGGGCAAAAGCAACCACTTCGGCGAGCTAGAGCTACTTCGACGACATTTTCACCATCCAAATCACGACTCCAACAAGATAAACTCCTTTTTTTCCGGCAAGATCAAACTTTTTAAGTCAACTTTTCTAACAAGATCGACAGTTTCAACGTATGTATAAGTATTTTAAAATAACGTTCCCTTAAGAAAAAAATTTCTTATGCATATTCTGCATCATTAATTATATTTTTTTTCTTTTCAAACATACATGAAAAGGAAGAAGACTTTACTAATATACAAGTTGCACATATAAATGAATATTTTAATGATGAAATACTTATGGAGGCATGAACATGTTATTTGTTTCCTATCTTTAGCAATATTTTCATCTACTCTTAAATCAACATAAGTTATATCATTAATAGGATTTAGACTAACTGATCTTTAAATTTGTTTGAGAAATTGATCTCTAAATTTGTGATCCATAAAAATGATACACCACCTCTAATTTCAAATAATTTTGGTTTTTATCAGGCCATGAAATCTGGCTTAAGTTAGTAAAATCACATTATTTAAATCTTTGTACTAAGTTAGAATGCTTATTTGGCAACAAGACATGAATTTTCCTTTTTCTTTTTCCCTCACTTTGCTGATTTCATATAGCCGTAGTAATTAAGAAAATCTAGAATAGAGCACTAAGAAGCATAATATCCGTATAAGGTGTAAAAATAGTCGCCGACTATTTATATGAGGCTGTTTTAGTCTCAGAGCTTGTAAAAGTGTTGAAATGCTTTCTAAATTCTTTAAATTGGGTGTAAAACAGTTCCGATGGAGGACTATTATAGCTCAATTTTAAAATAATTGGATATCATTTTGATAATTATATAGACTTTGGGACTAACTATTTTGACACTTTACTCAATTAGAAAGGTTAAAGGATGCTTTGAACATAAAGGTGATGACTTCCTCAATCCCGGTTGTGGTTTGATTAAAGAGAAAAATAATTTCTGAAATACAATTTTGGGGCATTTACATGCATAAAACCAAATTCCTATATATTTACATAACTAACAACTATATTTTAATTTTTATATTTATATCATTTAAAATTTTAGAATCAGCTAAAAAATATTACTATTTTATCTTTTAATATATGAAATATATCTTTTAATGCGTGGGCAAGATGACATGCATGTAAAACTTAAAGTTTAGGTGTTAGTTATGTAAATACATAATAATTAAATGATATGTATGTAAATCTTCTTAAAATTTATAGGGCATTTATACACATAACACACAATTTTAATGTAATTAAGTTTCTCACACCCAAACTTACATATTTACACACATATCACCCAAATCTTTAATAACATATAAAAAATATCATTATTATTGATTTTAACAGTGAAATACATATTTTCATGCATAAATTTAAAGCATGAAAGCGTTATGTATGTAAATATGAAAGTTTATGCGTGAGATATGTATATACATACGAATTATATGCTACTTATGTAAAATTATGTTATTTATAAATTAAAGGGGCGTTTACATACATACAACCCAAAATTTTCATATTTACTTATCTCACACCTAAATTTTCTTAATTGCAAAAGTAGCACTCATTATCATATGTTCATTGTCAAATTTACCTTTTCATCCATAGATAAAGCATTATATGTATATAAATGAAAGTTTAGGTGTTACATGTGTAAATATATGAGAATTGGGTGCTATTTATGTAGTTTTCCCTAGAATAAAATGTGAACACGGCATCTATATTAGAAAAATGATAAAACTTTTAACATATTAGATGATGTATTGGCTTACCTCAATGCATGTGGAGAGTAACCTCACCTATGGTCATCAGATCAGATTTGGACTCTTTAAATTGAAGCCCCCACTAGCCAGTTTAGCTTGCCTTCAGCACAATCTAACAAGCAAGCTTCAAATACAGGCTAGAAAAAAAAAATTGATTTTTGTCTGCAGAGGCTTCCGATAAAGAAGAAATGGCAGAACAAAGCCAAGTCTTGATGCCCAGAGTAAAGCTAGGATCCCAGGGATTAGAGGTAGAAAGCACATTCTTTGATTTTTTTTTTTTTTTTAATTTGAAATTTGTTTTTGATGCTTTAATTTCTCTTGCAATNATATGAGAATTGGGTGCTATTTATGTAGTTTTCCCTAGAATAAAATGTGAACACGGCATCTATATTAGAAAAGTGATTACTTTAACATATTAGATGATGTATTGGCTTACCTCAATGCATGTGGAGAGTAACCTCACCTATGGTTATCAGATCAGATTTGGACTCTTTAAATTGAAGCCCCGACTAGCCAGTTTAGCTTGCCTTCAGCACAATCTAGGAAGCAAGCTTCAAATACAGGCTAGAAAAAAAAAAATTTTGATTTTTGTCTGCAGAGGCTTCCGATAAAGAAGAAATGGCAGAACAAAGCCAAATCTTGATGCCAAGAGTAAAGCTAGGATCCCAGGGATTAGAGGTAGAAAGCTCATACTTTGATTTTGTTACCTTAAATTTGAAATTTGTTTTTGATGCTTTAATTTCTCTTGCAAGATGGCAGTTCTGATCAGCTAAACTATTTGAAGATAACAATGTCCTCAATTTTGAACCGTTTTTTAACNCAGAGGCTTCCGATAAAGAAGAAATGGCAGAACAAAGCCAAATCTTGATGCCAAGAGTAAAGCTAGGATCCCGGGGATTAGAGGTAGAAAGCTCATTCTTTGATTTTTTTTTTATTTGAAATTTGATTTTGATGCTTTAATTTCTCTTGCAAGATGGCAGTTCTTGATCAGCTAAACTATTTGAAGATAACAATGTCTTCAATTTTGAACCGTTTTTTAACTTTTTTTTGAAGAAAACATTGCTTGTTTGATAAAGAGAGCTCCACCCTAAGCTTAATTTTGTATGATCTCGTCATCCATATTGTCATTATTGAAAGTTCTCTGCTTCTTATTTAGGTATCCAAATTAGGATTTGGGTGTATGGGTCTCACTGGAATATATAATACCCCTGTTTCTGAAGAAGAAGGCATATCCATCCTCAATGAAGCATTTGACAATGGCATCACTTTTTTTGACACTTCTGATTTCTATGGACCTTATACTAATGAAATTCTGGTTGGCAAGGTCTGTATCAATCCCTCTTCTCTTCTTATGTCTTTCTTAATCTACTTCTACCTTAATAAGAATGCATGAAAGAGTTGAAGAGGAGAAAATTTGTTACTGTGTATATCATTATTATTCATGAAAACAAATGCTTGTAGGCACTAAAGCAGCTTCCACGAGAAAAGATTCAATTGGCCACAAAGTTTGGGATTGTAGATCTTAATAAAGCAGATGGTCCTGTTATAAATGGTAAGCCGGAATATGTGAGAGCTTGCTTGGAAGGAAGCCTCAAGAGGCTTGGTTTGGATTACATTGATTTGTATTATCAACATCGGATTGATCAAACTGTACCAATTGAAGAAACGGTGAGATTACTCATTAACCAGTAACTTTTTTTGTAGGTGCTATTTGTTAATTTTTCTTGGTGTTCTTAGATTAAGGTTTATTACTGTTATAGATTGGGGAGCTTAAGAAATTAGTTGAAGAGGGTAAGGTGAAGTATGTTGGGCTATCAGAAGCAAGTGCTGATACTATCAGGCGAGCACATGTTGTTCATCCTATTAGTGCATTGCAAATAGAGCTGTCACTTTGGACAAGAGATGTTGAGGAAGAGATAATCCCACTTTGCAGGTTTGGCAAATTTAGTTATTCCTCGACTTATTGCTACTTAACAATCCACATTTACTATTATAATCTTTCTTAAGAACTTTAAATGTTAGAACTTAAATTTTGATTCTTATCTTTTTTTCATAGCTTAAGTTGCTACTACTGAAAAAATAATTAATGAGAATTGATAGCTAGTATTCATTAAATTTTAACTCTTTTTATTGCTGAAAAAGTAGAAAAACTCTAGAAAAGTTTGTTGCATATTTATTTTTATAAACATTTTGAATTGTAGAAAAAAGAAAAAAAATTCATTTAACTAGTTAATTGATCTAGTCTTTGGAAGTAATCATTAAACTAAATAATTCAAGATTGGCTTGTCATTATTAGATGAAGAAAGGATTGACCAAGAAGCTTAAAAATCATTCTATTTAAACTCTAACCAGTATAATGAAGATGTAATTCTTTATTATCTAGACTAATATGTTTAGTTGAGGAATGTAGAGCCATCTTTACAAAGTATACTATCCTTCAAAATAATAGCACCTTTTCGAGGCAAAGACTTATTTTTTTCAGTCTTATTTTTTTATATTTGCAGGAACAAAGAAACATAGAGTAGAAAATATTTGTGCATCTTTTCAGTCTTATTTTTTTATAATTGCATTCCAATCTTGCTATTTGACTAATGTGCGTCTAGTTTTTAAATAACCTTGTTTATTGCCATCTTGTAGAGAGCTTGGAATTGGAATAGTCCCATATAGTCCTATTGGTCGTGGCTTTTTTGGTGGTAAATCAGTTCATGAAAGTGTGCCTATATATAGTTCACTGGTATTATTTTGATTGAATTTAACAATGTGACACTTATTTAAATGAAAAATTATAATTGTTAGCTTTGTGTTAAACACATTATTGAAGATGTTTCCATGTCAGGCATCACATCCAAGATTTAGTGAAGAAAATCTAGAGAAAAATAAGATACTATTCTTCAACTTAGAGAAATTAGCTGCAAAGCACAAATGCACAACAGCTCAATTAGCTTTGGCTTGGGTACTTCATCAAGGAAATGATGTTGTTCCAATCCCAGGTGAGTTTCCATCTAAAATTCTAACAATTTTTTTTTTTGCTTTTTAATAAAAATACTAAAGACTCAATGTGAAGCCTATGTAATAATAAAATCAATATCTTAACTTTGATGATTAAGTCCATCCAGTCTATCAAATTCTTGTCAACCATCGTATTTATCATTTCATATTATAAAATATAAAATGTTTATAAGATTTTTGTATTGTAAAATAAGAAATTGTGTTTCATATAATCAATTTCTCATTTGTATAATCTTCACTTCTTATAGTTTTGGTACTATGATAATGTTGTTCTCATCTTCATCGTCAACCATTTCTCAAGTATTTGGGGGTTGGTGATTGTATATTTATTGCGTTAAAATTGCTTATTATGTGTCGCATGTAATTTATAGGAACAACAAAGAGCAAAAATTTGAACATTAATATTGGCTCTATAAATGTAAAGCTAACAAAGGATGACTTGGAAGAGCTTTCAAATGCTGTCGCTATTCAAGAGGTTGCGGGTTCGAGAGCTTGGAGTAACGGAGAATCAATTACATGGAAGTATGCAAACACTCCGAAAAAAGTTTTCGACGCATGAGATTGATTAGATTTCTGAACAATGCATCATTTTTTTTGTTTCTCTGCTACAATTTGTATGCATTGTATGAGATCAAAATATTGTCTTATGAGTTATTCACCCTGTCATAAGTTTCCTTGGAAGATTATGGGATTGATGTAAGCCTACTATCAAAACAACTCTCATAGCATTATATCTGAATAAAAGTTTCTAATTTTGCTTTCAGATGAAGCTCATTTGTAAGCTGTTATGTTTATACTGATTTGTTTGGATGATTGAAGNAGCTCAGTTAGCTTTGGCTTGGGTACTTCATCAAGGAAATGATGTTGTTCCAATCCCAGGTGAGTTTCCATCGAAAATACTAACATTTTTTTTTTTTTGCTTTTTAATAAAAATACTAAAGACGCAATGTGAAGCCTATGTAATAATAAAATCAATATCTTAACTTTGATGATTAAGTCCATCCAGTCTATCAAATTCTTGTCAACCATCGTATTTATCATTCCATATTATAAAATATATAATGTTTAGAAGATTTTTTGTATTGTAAAATAAGAAATTGTCTTTCATATAATCAATTTTTCATTTGTATAATCTTCACTTCTTATAGTTTTGGTACTATGATAATGTTGTTCTCATCTTCATCCTCAACCATTTCTCAAGTATTTGGGGTTGGTGATTGTATATTTATTGCGTTAAATTTTCTTATTATGTGTTGCATGTTATTTATAGGAACAACAAAGAGCAAAAATTTGAACATTAATATTGGCTCTATAAATGTAAAGCTAACAAAGGATGACTTGGAAGAGCTTTCAAATGCTGTCGCTATTCAAGAGGTTGCGGGTTCGAGAGCTTGGAGTAACGGAGAATCAATTACATGGAAGTATGCAAACACTCCGAAAAAAGTTATCGACGCATGCGATTGATTAGATTTCTGAACAATGCATCATTTTTTTTCCTCTGCTACAATTTGTATGCATTGTATGAGATCAAAATGTTGTCTTATTAGTTATTCACTTTGTCATAAGTTTTCTTAGAAGATTATGGGATTGATGTAAGCCTACTATCAAAACAATTCTCATAGCATTATATCTGAATAAAAGCTTCTAATTTTGCTTTCAGAGGAAGCTCATTTGTAAGCTGTTATGTTTCTACTGATTTGTTTGGATGATTGAAGGTCAGAGGCTTACATAAGATATAGAGTTATTTAGAGCTTATATGAATAACATTTTTTATATGCCAAAAAATAAGAGTTAAGTAATATTTCATAATCTTGCTTATACTATTTCAATTTGAGTAATTGGTAAAATTCAATAAATTTCAAATGAGTTTGGACTTCATGAGAGATTGTTCATTTTATTACAGAGATGATGAGAATTATTATTATATATCATGAGGGGAAAGCCTACAAAGAAAAAAAGCTTTTTAGAGTTATAACCTATATTATTTTTTTTATCTTTGATGCGTCAGTAATAAATTCTCATCATCTAACACAAATCTCGATGCGTGACATGAATCTCAGGATAATTTTTTTAGCAAGAAAAAATCAAATTTTAATTAAAAGTCATCCAAAACTCCGCTTTCAACAAACTAGCAATAAAATTGACCTGCTCGATGAGATGGACACAATAATATCAAAATTGGTCTAATTCGAGTTAATCATGGCCAGATTAGGCAGTTAAACCATGTTTGAAAGCTTTCAACGCATAATTGGGGTGTCAAACGAATTCCAAATCTAACTTGTTTATAGTTGAATCAAGCATCTCGATAAGACGAATCCAACTAGTCCAATATCACTCAATTCTGGTATTATTAATAGGGCTGTCAAAACGCTTCGTTGTCACAAACAGCTCGTGTTCAGCTCGTTCGCTAAGTTAACGAGTCGAACACGAACAACACGAATAAAGATTTGTTCGTTAGCGTTCGGCTCGTTTTGGCTCTAANTATCTTTGATGAGTAGTATTTTTAAAAATTTTAATTGACTACAAGGCTACAAAGATTTATAATCAATTAAAATTTTTAATTAAGAAAATAAAATAAAAATAATAATATAGATTCAAATGATGTTTTAATATAAACAATAATTTTTAACTTTTGGTCTAATCCTTAATATCTTATTACTACGTGATTAGGGTTGTCAAAACGGCTCTTTGTTCATGAATGACTCGTGTTCGGCTCGCTAAACAAACGAGCCGAACACAAACACATTTTTTTAGCTCGAAATATAAACGAGTCGAACACGAGTTGAGCCTGAGCCGAACACGAGCGCGTTTACACCCCTAATTATTAAGACACTTAAATGTTCACTTAAATGTCCACTATAAGGCCATGACTTTTTTGTTTATTAAATCTAAAGAGAGATCATCTTTAAAGAAAATTATTAATTAAAATTTTTGTGGGGCTTTGAAGAAACGAATGAATGGTTTCTCATATATTTTTGAGCTTTAATTAGTGTAATCTTTTTCAGGAAAGAATTTTCTCAGCAGGAAGAGAATTCTCCTCAATATTTAAATTGTGTTTATTCATATTACAGATGCNTATTAATTAAAATTTTTGTGGGGCTTTGAAGAAACGAATGAATGGTTTCTCATATATTTTTGAGCTTTAATTTTAGTGTAATCTTTGTCAGGAAAGAATTTTCTCAGCAGGAAGAGAATGCTTCTTTCTCCTCAATATTTAAATTGTGTTTACTCATATTACAGATGTTATGAGCTATATGTTTCAGACACCTCTGCTTGCATGAGATCTGGAAATACCTTTATTATTAAGTGTATTTGGTGATGTTTTTTCCGCAGGAGGGATTACTAAAGGAACCTACATGTCTAGGAACAATTTTATTATGTGCTTCCAATAAAATATTTTCAACCTATAAAATTAGAACATAAAGCATATTGTGTCGTGAGTAAATTCAATTATAACTTACAAGATTTGGAAGAAAAATATTTACTACAGTTAAATGAATTAGATGAAATTAGACAAGAAGTCTATGAAAAACCAAGATATACAAGGAGAAAATGAAAAGTTGACATGATCAAAAGCTTTTTAGGAAAAAAATTAAGCATGGATAAGAGGTTTTACTTNAATTTTATTATGTGCTTCCAATAAAATATTTTCAACCTATAAAATTAGAACATAAAGCATATTGTGTCGTGAAAAAATTCAATTATAACTTACAAGATTTGGAAGAAAAATATTTACTACAGTTAAATGAATTAGATGAAATTAGACAACAAGTCTATGAAAAACCAAGAAATACAAGGAGAAAATGAAAAGTTGACATGATCAAAAGCTTTTTAGAAAAAAAATTAAGCATGGATAAGAGGTTTTACTGTATAATTCAATTATAACTTACATCACTTATGTGTGCTAAGAGTGGGATAGAAAGTGGGATTTGGAATAATTTCTCCTACCTCGAAGAGCTCCGGAGAAGAGATATGACTTATGATATTATTCACCAATATTTGGTAGAAGTTTCCCCTAACATTCTTAGGTTGCCCGTATTTNAATTTCTCTTACCTCGAAGAGCTCCGGAGAAGAGATATGACTTATGATATTATTCACCAATATTTGGTAGAAATTTCCCCTAGCATTCTTAGGCTGCCCGTATTCGTAGCCTAATTGGGGTGATTAGCTTGTGGAACATCTCATTTTGTTAAATACTTATATACATACAATGCAAAAACAAAATTCTTTTGTGATATGATTACTTATGACTATCAAGTAAAGTCTACATGCATGAAAGATTAAAAGAATTTGGATGAAAACTTATAAAGGTTCACAGGCTAGTCACTTGGATCTAGGTTTAGGGTTTTATTAAAGTTGGATAATAAAGCACACAATCCAGCTCTGAGCCCACATCTTTACTAATTTCTTACACTTAGTCTCGATTTTTCATATGTGATATCGAGTTTTGTTTTACTTACTCATGTTTTTCCTATGACTTGTTTGGTTTTCTTTGTGCCACACTCTTTTATGATTTGCTTAATCTCCTGCATGCTACCATATATCATGTTTATGTTACTAAGCTTGCAGCTGTCGTATGAGCATCAGGTACGCATTTATAGTTTATTTACTATAATTTTATCGATTTATTTTGTTGTTAATTTACTTTATCATGCATGCTTTATTTGTAATACCTGCAAAACAAGCACACTTTCAAAAATATGTAAATATATACACTTTCAAAACAATGAAAGAATATGATTCACCCCTTTTGGATTTACGAGAAACACTCAAATGAGGTAAACTACAATTTCTAATGAGAATTGTCCTATTTAAACGATTTTAACAACTTATTTAGACTAAGTAAATTCAAGAGAAAATAGTAATGTTGGGATGATGGAACAGTGAAATCTTGACCGGCATTGCTTGACATAAAATAAAATTCCCCCTAAATACTTAAACGATAAACAAAATACAAACATAATGCATAAACAATAGCATAATACATAAACCTTAAACCTTGGAGTTGTCACTTCGACGAGGAGCTTGGAGCGAGCTACAAGTGGAGGTGATCAACGATTTGCAACAACAAAACAAGTCAACTTCAGCTAAACTTCCTTAATCATAAATAACATAATACATAAGATTTTGAGAATGTTTGCCGGGTAAGATATAAATTGTCACCTTTCCTTTAGACTTTTGCACAATCATGTTATCTAATATAAGTCTTAACCATTTTAGGATTTTGAGGTCGTCATTCGATCTGATGTAATTCATCTTATCTTCCAAGCTATTTGCATGATCGAATATCACGCAGATGCAAACCCTAAATAATAAATCAACAGAATCGATACATCAGATAATATCACCTTTAAAACTGAAGCCAAACCATATGATAGTTTAGAAAGTCACTGAGGTTCTCCTCAAGATCTGTGACATCCTCTACTTCTCGTTACTTCGGACTTTGAAAGTAATTGTTCTTATTTGGTCATTTCCCACTTGATTTTTCTCATGTCCAACCTTGAAAACCTAAATATTAAAATCTTGAAGACAAATACATCTGATCATTATTGAGAGTTTTCTTAAGTGACTTTGGTCATTTATGATGTAATTAACTATAGGGGTTTGTCTCTATAGGGAACTTAAGAAGTCAGTTAATATAAACCTTTCCTAATCATTATATTTGGTATGAGAACTTGTCAGTCATGCATAAAAGGTTCACAGACCAAACGGNTGAGAATTATTATTATATATCATGAGGGGAAAGCCTACAAAGAAAAAAAGCTTTTTAGAGTTATAACCTATAATATTTTTTTTATCTTTGATGCGTCATCAATAAAATTTCATCATCTAACGCAAATCTCGATGCGTGACATTAATCTCAGGATAATTTTTTGAGCAAGAAAAATTCAAATTTTAATTAAAAGTCATCCAAAACTTCGATTTCAACAAACTAGCAATAAAATTGATCTGCTCGATGGGATGGACACAATAATATCAAAATTGGTTCAANTTAAGACACTTAAATGTTCACTTAAATGTCCACTATAAGGCCATGACTTTTTTGTTTATTAAATCTAAAGAGAGATCATCTTTAAAGAAAATTATTAATTAAAATAGTGACTTTTATTTCTAAAAATTTTAAAGATTGAGTGTCTCAAGAATGTTCGTTTTGGAGTTTGGATGAAATTGGTTCAAGTAATGGTTTTATCTTTCATATTGAACTTCAGTGAATGGTTCCGGATAAATACAATGTGTTGCATTTCTTTCTACAGAGTCAACATAGTCTCTCAATTTTACAAGAGCAGATACGATATATCTTGCACTGATTTTTGTGGGGCTTTGAAGAAACGAATGAATGGTTTCTCATATATTTTTTAGCTTTAATTAGTGTAATCTTTTTCAGGAAAGAATTTTCTCAGCAGGAACAGAATGCTTCTCCTCAATGATGTTTATTATTGTGTCGTGAATAAATTCAATTATAACTTACAAGATTTGGAAGAAAAATATTTACTACAGTTAAATGAATTAGATGAAATTAGACAAGAAGTCTATGAAAAACCAAGATATACAAGGAGAAAATGAAAGGTTTGCATGATCAAAAGCTTTTTAGGAAAAAATTTAAGCATGGATAAGAGGTTTTACTGTATAATTCTCAATTGAAATTATTTTTCGGAAAACTTAAAGCTAAGTGTTTGGGCTCATTTATTGTAGTACATGTTTGTCCTTTTGGAGCTGTTGATATTGAGGATAAAAAGAGTGGAAGGGTATTTAGGGTTAATAGACGAAGACTTGAGCCATATCTTAGGGGAGATGGGATTGAACATATAAAGACTTCAATTTTGAGTCATCCTAATTGATAAATATGACATTATCAGGCTGAGGACAATAAAACAAGTGCTTCTTGGGAGGCAACCCATGTGTATTTGTGTGTTTGATGTGTTTCTACTACATGTTTTGTTCTTTTATGTGTGATTTGTGGTGTGTTGTGTAGGCTTGATCGTGATTTTTGCCTCAGTGGGGCTGCAAATTTGATCTTTGTATTGGAAAAAAATCTAGGTTGGGCATTGATCCCGACTTACTATTTATGTGCACAGTATAACAATGTCTTTGAAGATATTTTTCACTTATTTTTTCTTATTTTGCAACAGAACCAAAAACTTGATCTTGGAGAAAATAT
>JXCR01040325.1:123531-146580 GCA_002079205.1 Phalaenopsis hybrid cultivar | reverse complement strand
TATATATATATATATATTGGGATACTACGCAAGTATATGTATCGTTATCAAGTAATATAGGATTTTTTGATTAAGCCCTAAATATCGAACCCACGGGGAATTTCACAATATGCACTATTAATCAACAAACTTTCTATTTTAAAAAGACAATTACTTAAACTCTAGATATTTTCACAGTAGGTAAAATTCAAATCTTTTTGGTATTTTTTATATTTTGACAAAACAATAAAACTTCTAAAGATAACTTGAATTTATGTAAAAGAAAAGAACTTGATATGAAAATATTTTTCTCCTTATCATGAGTCGATAATAGGTATAGAATTTCTGTTGTTGAAGTATGCAAAATGTGTTATGCCAAATAGGATCAATATTGTTCTTTACCCTTACTAGAGATGTTATAAAGAGCATTGGCAAATTTAAAATTTGAATAGTTCTGAATATCGGCTATGCAGGGAAGATACCAGCTCTCGCTCTAGAGTTCCCTCGATTCCCTCCACATGGGGGCTAACATCTCGTATCAGACCCTAAAATAAAAAAAACAAGTTGGGGGCTTTAACCTGTCACTTTAAAGTCTTCTAACTCTACACTCTTCAAAGATTCCTTATTTATTTGCACTCAATCATATGAATTACATTCTCATTCATACAACCTCATGTGATTATTTTTAATTGTTCACTGAGACAAATCAGCCCGGTTCTTACATATTCTCATAATTTTAACATCTAGATGGGTCATATCAAGAAGTAAATGAAGTGCATGGAATTAAACCATCACAACTTTTTTCAACATTAAAGATCAATAGTCTCCACAACTTCTATCTAACATTTTAATTACTTATTAGAAAGATAAAGAAAACTACTCAGAATCCATGGAGAAAACAAAACCACACTTTAGTTTAAAAATCGAAATCATTGTCAAACCAACAAGAAGTTTCAATTAAAACTAAAATTAGTTCAAAAACAAAGATAAAAACTTATCTCAAATTCTCCATCAAACTCTTGAAGTTCCTTTGAATCTCTTCTCTTTTACAACACTCTTGACTCTTACAATAAAACTAAAAACAAAAAGGGAAAGTAAATTTGTCGTGCCTGAAAATCTTTCCAAACATTCCTCTCAAAACTCCCCCTATTAAGCACTTTTCAGGACTCTTCAAAAAGTCTCAACTTTCTTCTTTTATAAATCTCCAAAAAGTGTCATGGTAACTCTTCAAAATATGTCCCAATTCGATGTATTCTCCAAATGATGCCTCCTTTCACAAGTCTTTTAATCATACTTTCATTTCTAGTGGTCATAACCACCCTCTTTAGTCAATATGTGTCTCAAATGTCTCTTCAAAATTTGAAAAAAATAAAGCAAATCGTCAAATAACCGCCTCTGGCGCTTAAGTGTGGGGCCTCTAGCACTTAGGCGCGGTCTTCTCTGTTTCACCATCGCTTAAGTGTCGAATCTGGCGCTTAGGCGCCAAAACTCTTTTGCACCATTTTCATATTTTTGCTCCAAATTTGATCCTTTTTCACTCCTTTTAGCATTTTCATCTTTTTACTTGTACCTGAAATAAAAACACACAAATATCTTCCATTAAAGCTCAATATCTCAAAAATAGGTATAAAAATGTGTCTAAAAAAACTATATATTTTAGGTCTATCAAACACCTAGGTGCCTCGAGGTTGGACTTGCTTGATCAACACATACGCATCTTTACTAGCTCCCATGCGCAACTTGGACGTGTGAGGAGAACTTGTTCAATGCATAGGCACCACATCGGGCGCCTAAGCTCCCCGATCTGCTTTAACTTTGTGATTTTCATTGTTTGTCTTATTTTCTTTGATCCTTCAACTTCTTCTTCACTTTTGCTTTCATTCGAAAGACCTAGATCTCTGAAAAGTTCCATTTTTTTTCTTGTAGAACTCAAAGAGAGAGGTAGATCTGGTAATCTTTCGGTAAACTTTACTTTCTTAACCTATATTCTTCTATTTTTGTTCATTCATTTCATGTTTCTTCTACGAGATTTAGAATTTTTTGGGTTTTGCTCTTGATTCCTTAGGTAGATCTTGATCTTGATGTTGAAAGCTTTTTGTAAGCTTGTTCATGTTGTTTTCTACCTATATCCTATATTCATGGAAACTAAAACAAATGATGGAAAATCTAAGACTTCTTTTGATAACAAAAAATTGATTAGTGCAAAAGTTGAAGAGCTCTATAATGAATTTTTGGCATCAAGGATGTTTATTATGGAAAGAGGCTTCTCCCAACTGCAGAGAAGAGTTAAGGGATTAATTGTTACTCGGGATTAGGATCATTTATGCTATAATATCGGTGTTGCGGTTATTCCCATGGGTTGGAAATATTTTGCTAATTTGAAAGAATCACAAAATGACAAGGTTTTTGTTAGGGGCAAAATGTTGATTTCTCCCCCAAGAAAAACAATGCTCATTTTATTTTTCCCAGCCTGCCTAATGATATCCACTCTAATTTTGAGCCTTATGACTAGGAGTTAGATGAAATCAATAGGTATCTTACTGACAAGAAGGGTAAGTGGAAAATTAGACATGATAGAATAATAAATTTACCTGCTACCACTTTGAATGTTGAGTCTAAGGCTTGACACCATTTCATCTTAAAAAAAATTCTTCCCTCCACTAATCTAAGTAAAGTTATCTGAAAGTGAGCCATTATGAACTATTGTATACAAATGGGTAAGTCAATTAATGTTGAGTCTTTAATCAACCTTTCAATCTATATCAAGCTGAAAGGTGGATCCATCATAAGTTTAGGGCACCCTTCTACAGTCTTTTGTCTATATTTGACTGCTTGAGTTGAGTATGATAGCTGGGAGGAGCAGTTACCTCCCCTCAAGGCTATCAAGAAGAAGAATATAGGGGTGTAAAATAGATCTTCCTCTTCATTATTTGAGTGAGGTGAGAGATCTACATGTCCTTCTTCCTCTTCTAAACCTTGCTCTTCTCCTTCGATTATCTCTAGTTCTGAACGTCTCAACACTCTTGATGAAGATGCTTCTATTAATCGATCGGAGGTGTATGATTTGGCATATCACCACCATCATTATGTTCAGCAGAATAAGTTGTAGTTTGACTACTTTGCTCAGTACCACGTTGTGGAGCAGGAAATGTTCAAAAGAAATTAGTGGATTATAGGACCAGATCTGGTATTATTTCTCACTCCACCGCTGTATATGTCGTATGATGATATTCAGTCAATCGAGGACTCTGAGAATGATGATGAGTGTTGACCGCATGAGACCTAATTTTTTTTTTCTTTTAGAAGCTTAGGATCTAGCCATAAGATCTTCCTGTTGACTATCCTAGAGGAATAGTGAGGGAATCTACCCCCATAGAAATTTCAAAGACTTCTTAACTCTTATTGTGAGTCCTACATGGGTGATCACAAGCCCTCATTTGTCACTTGAAATGACTAAGAGCTAAGACCAAAATATGAAGACCCAAGAGTGAGTTCCTATGGGATCAATTGGTCTTAAAGTAGCTCTAGGTGGCTTGGTATTTGACACATTTAAAATCCCCAAATTCCTCAACACACCTAAAACTATCCATGTTGCCTAAATTGGCTTATCTTCCCCTTGGAGTCCATGGCTACTCCTTAGGCTCTTTTGAAAACTCATGTGGGTGGTCCTAAGTCTCTAACCATTAGTTAGGATGACTGAGACCAGCATATAGAGTCTCCAAAATGAGTTCTCAGAGGTCTATGTGGCTTTGAGGAGGCTTTTCATGGCTGCATGCTCACATCATTCAATCAACCCTAATTCCACTAAAATTTTCCAAACGACCAAAATACCCCCAAATACTCAAGCCTTCACCAAAAATCCTTTTAAACCTCTCCAAATTACCAAACTACCTCAAAATACCAAAAGTACTCTAAATTACCGAAAATTCTCAAATTGTCCCTAATTTTCACCAGGTCCATTTCAAATCCTCCTAATGAAAAATCCAAATCCAACTCAGCCAAAATTCAATTTTAAATCCATACATATCCAAGATCAAATTCAAATCAATCGAAATCAACCCCAAAATCCAAAATCCATCAAATTTGAGCCCACATGAAAAATTCAATTTCACCAAATCTATGCCCCAAATTTCATCATGACAATTCCCAAATTCCACTAAGCCCAACATGAATAACTTAAATCAAAACTCAAGCCCAAATCAATTACCCATGACCCATTTTAAAAGCCCACTAAAACCAAGCCCGATTTATAATTCCTTTAAAATCAAAAGCCCACATGATAGTTTCCTTATTCTGATCATCCATTTAATCAAAATCAAACCCTAAGCTCTAATGTCCTAATATAAATCACCCAATTAAGATTTATAACAGAACCACATAAAACACTAAAAATTTTTAAAATCACTCCTCATGAAAGTTGGCTAAGCTACATGCAAGTCATTGAGCCTCCTCCAAGCCACATGTGAGCCATATGAGCCATGGGAAAGTTCACCATACCCTAAGTGGAAAAAGGAGGACATGCTTTCAAGCCACCCAAGCTTTGCCTCACCTTCCCATGCTTCATGTCAAGCCTAAATTCAAACCCTAACCTCTTGGATGTGACTTCCTAGATTGAACACAAAGACTAAGAAGACCACACTCGCCACCATGTGGAAATGAACCATGCCATTTCCAAGGGCTAAACCTAAGTCAAACCCAAAAGAGGCCTAAACTTCATTCCTCTTTGATCCACCTTTGGCCAGTTGGCACAACCCAATTGCCTCCACAATTCTCCACCCCCGATTTCTCTGAGCCACCTAGCCCCCACCCTTGGCATGACCGGATGCCCTAGTCACCGAAAAATTCCAAACTTGAGAGGTCACCCATAGCCAAAACTCTAAAGTCTTCCCATCCAATGTGGCTCACTCCAATTGGATTGTTTCCCTCTTCTCCACTCCGCCTAGGCAGCACTTTACATCCACTGGCCAACCCAATTGAAGCCCTCTTCCCTTTCTATAAAAACACCACCACCTCACGACCAAAGGGAGGTGATACACAAATCTTGGCGAAGCTCTGCCAAAATTGATCCAGAACATTCCATTAACCTTGCAAAGCTCATCCCAACCATCTTTCAGCCCTCAAACCTAGCTTAAAATCCTAATTCCCAACAGAAAACCAGGACCTTTTCGACCATTCCACCAAACTCCACAAAGCTTCAAATAGTGCCTTCCAAAAGCTTCACCACAGCTTAAAATCACATCCCCAATCAAAACCCCTCATTTCCGAGCTCTCTAAACTAGTCCAAGACCAAACCTGATCCACCCTTTGGTCTATATCATACCTAGATCCCATCATAGCTCAAAGTGACACTTTGAGGAGGTTCGTGAGGTCAAGGTGATCGTCTCCAACCAACCCAAATGAGGCATCAACTCTTGGGCAAAGGTATAACCCAAAATCCCTAAATTTGCCTCAATTTGGACCTTTGTGAAAGAAATGTGTATTTAATATGTATTTAACCATATAGAATGATCTATCTCACTTAGATGAAGGTGTAGAAACAAACCGCACTTAATTTCATTAAGTATCAAGCAAGATCTTGGGGTTAGAAGTTTGACGGTTCTCACGTGTGAAAGATAGGGGACGATGAACAAATGTCGTCTGTTTCTGCTTGTATCGTACAAGTGGCAAAGATGAAGCCAAACGGGAGCGCAATACGTGAAATGGTGGGTTGAGTTGTCGCTGGCATGGGAAGGTCAGCCAACCAAAGGGCGCGGCATGGGAGTTGAGAGCTGTCGAGGATGACGAGGCGTCGAATCATATAAGTAGAGAAATATGACATTTTCTATTCAAAATTAATTCATAAACTTAAAAAAATGCATATCTTGGTGTAGAAAAATCCTAAAAATAAAATAAAAATACTCATGTGCTCAAGTGAACAGAGGAGAATAATCTGACCTAAAAATTAAAAATTTTAGCCTTATATATATTTTTAAATTAATTAAATACATTAAAGCTTATTTGAACATAACTAATTAAACATTAATCAAAATAATGTGAAATTCAGACGACTTACTTTTCATGTGCTTAGGAGTGTTCTCTAATTTTTCCAAAATCAGTGAACTCCTCCCCTATGATCAAAGCTCTATTTTTGTAGGACTTTTAGTATTACTTTAATTAAGTAATTATAAAAAATAAAATAAAAGACAAAAAAATATAAAAATAAGTTTGGTAGGTTCACTACGGTTAGAAAACCTTATAAAAAATGAGAATAAAATTTAAAAGGTCCAAAATGCATTTTTCATTTAAACCAATAAAAATTAAAAATAAAAAAAATAAATAAAAAATAATTTAAAAAAAGACAAAATATTCTAAAATGAAGAAAATTGTCTCATAAAGTCTCTGTGAAAATTTGAAAGTCAGAAAAATTATATTTAATATAAAAATGTATTTTCTAAATAAATAAGAATTTTTGCTTAAAATAATTATAGAAAATAAAATAAAAATAAAAAAAATTATGAATTTTTTTTTAATTTTCCTTAAGACCAGTGGAACTTGGAAAAAATAAAATGGAAGTCAAAACAAAAAGTTTATTTTTGAGCTATGTTTTAATTTAAAAATAATTAAAAATAATAAAAAATCACAAAAAATACAAATATATTTCAAAATATCACAAGTTATTCTCTAACCACAGAAAAAAACTCAAAAATAATTTTATAAATTTTTAAAGATGTAAAAATGTTGTTTTAATATTTAAATGTATTTTTCCTAATTTTTTAATAAAATAATTATAAAAATATAATTAAAATTCTTAAAAATATATATAAGAAAAAACTTCTCTAGATTCTCCGAAGTAAGAGAGACTTATGAAAAATATAAAAATATTTTTTTGGCAAATAAAATGTATTTTTTGTTTATTTATTCCTTAAAATCAATTAAAAATTCTTAAAATTAAAATATAATTCAAAATTTCATGAGAAATTTTTCCTATAAATCCTTTGACCTAGATGAACCTCCTAAAATTTTCTTAAGGACAGAAAAGATTTTTGCTTAACTAAATTAATTAGCTTTGAAAATTCTTGTTTTTGGACTAAAATAATTACTAGAAATTAAATAGAAATAAGAAAAATATAAATTCTTCTCTAATGTGTAAATTAACCCATGAGTAGGGTGACAACAAAGTTTCAAACCCCTTGGAGTTAACTTGAAGAAATTATGAAGTAAACAACCCTAGGGGTAAAATGGTAATTATGGAATTTTGAACTCCAAATAAAAATTAAGGTCAAATCCAAGGGTCAATGGGTAATGATTATGATAATTAACTGTGTGAGTTGATTCAAATATAATGGGTTAAAGGGTAGAAACCAATACACTTCACTTTTGACAAAAGGTCAAATTGTAATTAATCAAATTCTTATAAGTTGGAAGACAATTAAGTCTTTAATGAACCTAATATGGGAGGATTTAGTTAGGAAAATAATAAATCACTAATTTGAAGCCCCAAACCAATGGTTAAATGATAATACAATCTTTTAACAAGAAATAAGTTCATTTCATTTAACATTTTCTAAATTACAAATTTATCCATAAAGACTTAAGTGATTGATAGTGAACTAGGGTTAATCTAAAATCATTTCATGAGGTTTAGAAAAGAAATAAAATCAATTACAAACACCTTTAAAACACTACAAGTTCAAGTTCAATAAAAAAGGGTACAAAATTCCTTAAAGATTAAATTTACCCTTAAGGGTACATACTTATAATCCTTAAATATAACATCAAATGAATGACTAGTTGCTCTACTCATGGGTTAAAAAAAACACCAAAATTCAATGAGCACATGTTAAAACATCACAACTAAATCTTAACTTAATCTGAGATTGATTAATTTAACGAAGTAATAAGATCAAATGAACTGTAAATATTCCGGAAGATTCCAAAGTTAGGGTTATGCCCATAACACCTTTGCAAGATTTTGAATATAAAAAAGGGCATTTGAACTTATTATACTCAGTTGAAGAAAAATCATCCTCTAAATTCATATAGACTCACCAAGAAATGATTCGAGATCTGTTAATTCACAATTTCAATAAAATGTCTTGCACTACTTATCGTACAGTTTAACCCACTGCTTAAGGATTTGAGTCTTATATAAGGTATTCAAACTCTTATGAGCAAATGAGGATATTTGTTAATGCCACATATGGATCATCGGACTAGTGCAAGTTAGAGGTCTAGGTGGCGAGGGTAATAATAACATCATTTATGTGTACTAAGGGTGGGATAGAAAGTGGGATTTAGAATAATATCTCCTACCTCGAAGAGCTCCAGAGAAAGGATAGGACTTATGATATTATTCACTAATATTTGGTAGAAGTTGCCCCTAGCATTCTTAGGATGTCGGTAGTCCTAGCCTAATTGGGGTGATTAGCTTGTTGATCATCTCATTTTGTTAAATACTTATATACATACATTACAAAAACAAAGTTCTTTTGTGATATGATTACTTTTTCCTATCAAGTAAAGTCTACATGCATGAAAGATTAAAAGAATTTGGATGAAAACTTATAAAGTTTCACGGGCTAGCCACTTGGATCGAGGTTTAGGGTTTTATCAAAGTTGGATAATAAAGCACACAATCCAGCTCTGAGCCCCCATCTTTACTAATTGATTACACTTAGTCTCGATCTTTCATATGTGACATCGGGTTTTGTTTTACTTACTCATGTTCTTCCTATGACTTGTTTGGTTTTCTTTGTGCCACACTCTTTTATGATTTGCTTAATCTCCTGCATGCTACCATATATCTTGTTTATGTTACTAAGCTTGCAGCTGTTGCATGAGCGTCAGGCACGCATTTACAGTTTATTTACTGCAATTTTATCGATTTATTTTATTGTTAATTTACTTCATCATGCATGCTTTATTTGTAATACCTGCAAAACAAAAGCACACTTTCAAAAAAAAACACTTTCAAAACAATGAATGAATATAGTTCACCCCTTTTGAATTTACGAGAAACACTCAAATGAGATAAACTATAATTGCTAATGAGAATTCTCTAGTTTAAACGATTTTAACAGCTTATTAAGACTAAGTAAATTCAAGATAAATTAGTAATGTTGGGATGATGGAACCGTGAGATCTTGACCGGCGTTGCTTGACATAAAATAAAATTCCCCCAAATACTTAAACGATAAACAAAATACAAACATAATGCATAAACAATAACATAATACATAAACCTTAAACCTTGGAGCTGTCACTTTGACGAGGAGCTTGGAGCGAGCTACAAGTGGAGGTGATTGACGATCTGCAACAACAAAACAAGTCAACTTCAGTTAAACTTTACTTAATCATTAATAACATAATACATAAGATTTCGAGAATGTCCGCCTGGTAAGATATAAATCGTCATCTTTTTCTTAGACTTTTGCACAAGTATGTTATTAAATATAAGTCCAAACTCTTTTAGGATTTCAAGGTCGTCGTTCGATCTGATGTAAGTCATCTTATCTTCCAAGCTATTTGCTTGATCGAATATCGTGCAGATGTAAACTCTAAATAATAAATCAATAGAATAGAAACATCAGATAATATCACTTTCAAAACTAAAGCCAAAGCATAGGATAGTTTAGGAAGCCGCCGAGGTTCTCCTCAAAATCTGTGACATCCTCTACTTCTCATTCCTTCGAACTTTGAAAATAATTATTCTTATTTGGTCATTTCCCACTTGATTTCCCCCATGTCCAACCTTGAAAACCTAAACGTTGAAATCTTGAAGACAAATACCTCTGACCATTATCGAGAGTTTTCTTAAGTGACTTTGGTCATTTATGATGTAATTAACTATAGGAGTTTGCCTCTATAGGGAACTTAAGAACCCAGTTAATATAAACCCTTCCTAATTTTTATATTTGGTAGAGGAATTTGTCAGTCATGCATAAAAGGTTCACAGAACAAACGAATGTCATAAGTTTCTTTAGTTAATATGATCGAGTCCATTGTGAAGTAGTATATTTATCTCTCGGGACGGTGTATGCTTATAGTGTTGTGTTCAACTGTTTAAACTATTAAATGCATGAGATCTTGCTAGTCTCATATTTTTAAAAATTAAAAATATTGTTTTGNAGAACTATTTGTTTATAAGTCACAAAGTATTGAATTAGGTTAGAGGTGTAATGAAATTTAATTTGTGAAGAGAGATTGGAAATCAAAATATCTTAAGAGCTAATCCGGATATAGTAATCATCGATGATAGATATAAAAAACGGACTTCAAAAAGAAAAAAAAACAAAATGGAGAAAATTCAAATTCAAAGAAATCAGAAAGAAGAAAAAAAGTATTAATGAACATATGGAGAGAAACTTGAGGAGAAGCTCTATTTAAAATAATTGGTTTCAAGTTTTTTTCAAAAAAAATTGAAGATTCATTAGCCACTCTAACTGAACGAATTAAGTAGATGGTTGAGCTCTTAAGATTGTTATATAGAAGGGCATAAACATGAGGGAATATTGCATGCATCAAGTTACTAAATATTATATACCATTTTGTCCTTACTAGATGCATGGAATAAGTGTTAACTCATATTCATATAACCTTAAAATTCAATTTTTATTTTGATAGTCAGCGAAATTAGAATTCTATCGGTTGCTTTGAAAGTAATTAAATTTAATATATATAATTTTGATTTTGAAAAATAATATTCTAATTCTATCGATTGCTTAAAGTTTAGGCATTAGNTATTATATACCATTTTGTCCTTACTAGATGCATGGAAATAAGTGTTCACTCATATTCATATAACCTTAAAATTCAATTTGTATTTTGATTGTCAGCGAAATTGGAATTCTATCGGTTGCTTTGAAAGTAATTGAATTTAATATATATAATTTTGATTTTGAAAAATAATATTCTAATTCTATCGGTTGCTTAAAGTTTAGGCATTAAATAAGTAAATACATAATAATTAAATGATATGTATTTAAATCTTCTTAAAATTCTTAGGGCATTTACATTCATAAAACAATTTTTATGTAATTTAGTATCTCACAACTAAAATTACATATTTAAACACATACTCAAGTCTTTAATATCACATAAAAAAATATCACTATTACTAATTTTAAAAGTGAAATATATATTTTCATGCATAAATTTAAAGCATCAATGCATTGTGTATATAAATATGAAAGTTTATGTGTGACATATGTACATACATAGGAATTACATGATACTTATGTAAAATTATGTTATTTATAAAATAAAGGTCTTTTACGTGCATACCACCAAAAAATTTCATATTTACCTATCTCACACATAAACTTTCATAATTACAAACATCATATGAAAATCAACACTCATTATCATATTTTAATAGTCAAATTCAAATTTTTTTCCAAAAGTGCTATGTTTATAAAAGTGTGAGAAAATAAATCCATGAGATTTTGGTGCTATGTATGTAATTTTCCCTAAAATAGAAAGTGAACATGGCATCTATATATTAGACAACGATAAAACCTTAATATACTGCCCCGTCCAAATTAGATGATGTATTGGCTTACCTCACACATGTGGAGAGTAACCTCACCTAGGGTTATCAGATCAGATTTGGACTCTTTAAATTGAAGTTCCCATGAGCCACTCATCTTCAACACAACCTGGGTAGCAAGCTTCAAATACAGGCGAGAAGNATACCACCAAAAAATTTCATATTTACCTATCTCACACATAAACTTTCATAATTACAAACATCATATGAAAATTAACACTCATTATCATATTTTAATAGTCAAATTCAAATTTTTTTCCAAAAATGCTATGTGTATAAAGGTGTGAGAAAATAAATCCATGAGATTTTGGTGCTATGTATGTAATTTTCCCTAAAATAGAAAGTGAACATGGCATCTATATATTAGACAACGATAAAACTTTAATATACTGCCCCGTCCTAATTAGATGATGTATTGGCTTACCTCACACATGTGGAGAGTAACCTCAGCTAGGGTTATCAGATCAGATTTGGACTCTTTAAATTGAAGTTCCCATGGGCCAGTTTAGCTCATCTTCAACACAACCTGGGTAGCAAGCTTCAAATACAGGCGAGAAGAAAAAAATTCGATTTTTGTCTGCAGGGGCTTCCGATAAAGAAGTAATGGAAGAACAAACCCAAATTTTGATGCCCAGAGTAAAGCTAGGATCCCAGGGATTAGAGGTAGAAAGCTCATTCTTTGAATTTTCTTTTTTTTTTTAATTTGAAATTTGTTCTTGATGCTTTAATTTCTCTTGCAACATGGCAGCCCTTAATCAGCTAAACTATTTGCAGATAATAATGTCTTCAATTTTGTACTTTTTTTAACTTTTTTTTTTAAGAAAACATTGCTTGTTTGATAAAGAGAGAACCACTCTAAGCTTAATTTTGTAAGATCTTGCCATCCATAATGTCTTCACCGAATGTTCTCTGCTTCTTATTTAGGTATCCAAATTAGGTTTTGGGTGTATGGGTCTCACTGGAATGTATAATTCCCCTGTTTCTGAAGAAGTGGGCATATCCATCATCATGGAAGCATTTAACAATGGCATCAGCTTTTTTGACACCTCTGATGTCTATGGACCTCATACTAATGAAATTCTGGTTGGCAAGGTCTGTATCAATCCCCCTTCTCTTCTTATGTCTTTCTTAATCTACTTCTACCTTAATAAGGATGCATGAAAGATTTGAAGAGGAGAAAATTTGTTACTTTGTATATCATTATTATTCAAGAAAACAAATGCTTCTAGGCANTGTATCAATCCCCCTTCTCTTCTTATGTCTTTCTTAATCTACTTCTACCTTAATAAGGATGCATGATAGATTTGAAGAGGAGAAAATTTGTTACTTTGTATTCGTTATTATTCAAGAAAACAAATGCTTCTAGGCGCTAAAGCATCTTCCACGAGAAAAGATTCAATTGGCCACAAAGTTTGGGATTGTAGATCTTCATAAAGAAGGTGGTCCTGTTGTAAATGGTAAGCCGGAATATGTGAGAGCTTGCTTGGAAGGAAGCCTCAAGAGGCTTGGATTGGATTACATTGATTTGTATTATCAACATCGGATTGATCAAAATGTGCCAATTGAAGAAACGGTGAGATTACTCATTAACAAGTAACTTTTTTGATAGGTGTTATGTGTTAATTTTTGTTGGTGTTCTTAGATTAAGGCTTATTACTGTTATAGATCGGGGAGCTTAAGAAATTAGTTGAAGAGGGTAAGGTGAAGTATCTTGGGCTATCAGAAGCAAGTGCTGATACTATCAGGCGAGCACATGCTGTTCATCCAATTAGTGCATTGCAAATAGAGTGGTCACTTTGGACAAGAGATGTGGAGGAAGAGATAATCCCACTTTGCAGGTTTGGCAAGTTTAGTTATTCCTCGACTTATTGTTACTTAACAATCTACATTCACTATTTTAATTCTCTTATAAACTTTAATTATTAGAACTTAAAATTTTGATTCTTATCTTTTTTTTCATATCTTAAGTTTCTACTGCTGAAAAAATAATTAATGGAAATTAATATCTAGTGTTCATTAAATTTTAACTCTTTCTATTATTGAACAAGTAGCATAACTCCAGAAGGTATATTGTATATTTATTTTTATAAACATCTTCACTTGTAGAAAAAAGAAAAATATTTCATTTGACTAGTTAATTGATCCAGTCTTTAGAAGTAATCATTAAACTAAATAATTCAAGATTGGCTTATCATGATTAGATGAGGAAATGATTGACCAAGAAGCCTAAAAATCATTCTATTTTACCCCTACTAGTATAATGAAGATGCAATTCTCTATTACCTAGACTATTGTGATTAGTTGAGGAATGTAGAGCCATCTTCAGAAAGTAAACAATCCTTCAAAATAATGGCACTTTTTCGAGGCAAATACTAATTAGTGGGAACAAAGAAACATAAAGGAAGTAGAAAATATTTTTGCATCTTTTCAGCCTTATTTTTTTATATTTGCATTCCAATCTTGCTATTTGACTAATGTGCGCCTTGTTTTTAAATAACCTTGTTTATTGCTATCTTGTAGAGAGCTTGGAATCGGAATAGTTGCATATAGTCCTATTGGTCGTGGTTTTTTTGGTGGTAAAGCAGTTCATGAAAGTGTGCCTACATATAGTTCACTGGTATTATTTTGATTGAATTTAACAACGTGACACTTAATTAAATGAAAATTTATAATTGTTAGCTTTGTGTTCAACACATTATTGAAGATGTCTCCATGTCAGGCATCACATCCAAGATTCAGTGAAGATAACCTAGAGAAAAATAAGATACTATTCTTCAAGTTAGAAAAATTAGCTGCAACGCACAAATGCACAACAGCTCAATTAGCTTTGGCTTGGCTACTTCATCAAGGGAACGATGTTGTTCCAATTCCAGGTGAGCTTCCATCTAAAACACTTACAACTTCTTTTGCTTTTTAATAAAAATACTAAAGACACAATGTGAAGCGTATATAATAATCAACTCAATATCTTAATTTTGACGATTAAGTCCATCAAGTCTATCAAATTCTTGTCAAGTATCGTATTTATCATTTCATATTATAAAGTACATAATATTTTTAGAAGATTTTTTGTATTGTAAAATAAGAAATTGTCTTTCATATAATCAATTTTCTCATTTTTATATCACCACTTGTTACAATTTTGGTACTATAATAATGTTTTTCTCATCTTCATCCTCAACCATTTCTCCAGTATTTGAGGTTGGTGATTGTATATTTATTGCGCTAAAATTTCTTATTATGTGTCTCATGTTGCTTTTAGGAACAACAAAGAGCAAAAATTTGAACATTAATATTGGCTCTATAAATGTAAAGCTAACAAAGGATGATTTGGAAGAGCTGTCAAATGCTGTCGCTATTCAAGAGGTTGCGGGTTCGAAAACTTGGGCTTTTGGAGAATCAATCACATGGAAGTATGCAAACACTCCGAAAAAAGTTATAGACGCATGAGATTAATTAGATTTATGAACAATGCATCATTTTTTTTGTTTCTCATCCACAATTTGTATGCATTGTATGATATCAAAATATTGCCTTATGAGTTATTCACCTTGTCATAGAAGATTATGGGATTGATGTAGCCCTACTATCAAAACAATTCTCATAGGAATATATCTGAATAAAAGTTTCTAATTTTGCCTTCAGATGAAGCTCATTTGTAAGTTGTTATGTTTATACTGATTTGTTTGGGTGATTAACGTTAGGGGCTTACATAAGATATAGAGTTATTTAGAGCTTATATGAATAACATTTTTTATATGCCAAAAAATATTTCATAATCTTGCTTATGCTATTTGAATTTGAGTAATTGGTAAAATTAATAAATTTCAAATGAGTTTGAACTTCAAGAGATTGTTCATTTTACTACGGAGATGATGAGAATTGTTATTATATATGATGAGGGAAAAGCCTATAAAGAAAAAAAAATAAGTNACTACGGAGATGATGAGAATTGTTATTATATATGATGAGGGAAAAGCCTATAAAGAAAAAAAAATAAGTTTTAGAGTTATAACTTATAATATTTTTTATATCTTTGATGTATCATCAATAATTTTTAATCATCTAACGCAAATCTCGATGCTCGACATGAATCTCAGGATAATTTTTTAAGCAAGAAAAATTCAAATTTCAATTAAAAGGCATCCAAAACTCCGATTTCAACAAACTGTCAATAAAATTGGTCTGCTCGATGGGATAGACACAAATAATATCAAAATTGGTCCAATTCGAGTTAATCATGTCCAGATTAAGCAGTTAAACCACGTTTGAAAGCTTTCAATTCATAATTGGGGGGCTCAAAAGAATTCTAAATCTAACTTGCTTATAGTTGAATCAAACATCTCGATAAGACGAATCCAATTAGCCNTCAATAAAATTGGTCTGCTCGATGGGATAGACACAAATAATATCAAAATTGGTCCAATTCGAGTTAATCATGCCCAGATTAAGCAGTTAAATCACGTTTGAAAGCTTTCAATTCATAATTCGGGGGCTCAAAAGAATTCTAAATCTAACTTGCTTATAGTTGAATCAAGCATCTCGATAAGACGAATCCAATTAGCTCAATATCACTCAATTCTGACATTATTAAGACACTTAAATGCTCACTTAAATGTCCACTATAAGGGCAAGAATTTTTTGTTTATTAAATCTAAAGAGAGATCATCTTTAAGGAAAATTATTAATTAAAATAGTGACTTTTGTCTCTAAAAATGTCAAAGATTGAGTGTCTCAAAGATGTTCGTTTTGGAGTTTGGATGAGATTAGTTCAAGTAATGGTTTTATCTTCNTAAAGAGAGATCATCTTTAAGGAAAATTATTAATTAAAATAGTGACTTTTGTCTCTAAAAATGTCAAAGATTTGAGTGTCTCAAGGATGTTCGTTTTGGGGTTTGGATGAGATTAGTTCAAGTAATGGTTTTATCTTTCTTATTGGACTTCAGCGAATGGTTTAGGATAAATGCAATGTGTTACACTTCTTTCTTTAGTCTGAGCAGTCTCTCAATTTCACAAGAGCAGATACGATAGATCTTGCACTGATTTTTGTCGNTCTTTCTTTAGTCTCAACATAGTCTCTCAATTTCACAAGAGCAGATACGATAGATCTTGCACTGATTTTTGTCTGGCTTTGAAGAAATGAATGAATGGTTTCTCATATATTTTTGAGCATTTATTAGTGTAGTTGTTTTCCAGAAAGAATTTTCTCAGCATGAAGAGAATGCTTCTCCTCAATATTTAAATTGTGTTTATTCATATTACAGTGCTATGAGCTATATGTTTTAGAAACCTCTGTTGCATGAGATGCGGAGATACTTTTATTATTAAGTGTATTTGGTGACGTTTTCCTCTCCACGGATTACTTGAGGTATCTACAANGCTTCTCCTCAATATTTAAATTGTGTTTATTCATATTACAGTGCTATGAGCTATATGTTTTAGAAACCTCTGCTTGCATGAGATGTGGAGATACGTTTATTATTAAGTGTATTTGGTGACGTTTTTCCTCACGACGGATTACTTAAGGAATCTACATGTTTTAATAGGTAAATTCTTGGAGATTAAATTTCTTCGTAACCATCACAACACTTTGATTTATTCAAACCAATTTAGTGGATATCCCAACTAGGAACAATATTATTATGTCTAGGAACAGTTTTATTATGTGTTTCCAGTAAAATATATTCAACATAGATGTCCTTCTGCCGGACTGCTCCCTCTCCCTGCCCAAACTTAACCGATCCATCAACGTCCATTACTACAATCTTGTGTGGTAGACGCAGCCTATAGTACCACACTTTTCCAAAACAGCCGGACAGCTCTCGGTTGTCGTCACCGGAACCACAATTTATGGCCTCCAGCACCGCCGCAACAACAATCAAACGTGTTAGGTATGACTCATATACCATAAATGAGACAGATGCTGGATCGGAGCAAAGCCCACGAGCGGAGTGGAGCGGAAGTATCTATCCAATCGGGAAAGTTTCATTATGTGGGTTGGGAGTGCGGGAGCAACAGCCCGCGGTTTGGTACAAGGGTAATTTAAGTAATAGCATATTGTACTATAGAGTTATATATATGTCTTGTTTGCAACCCTAGGTGAGATTCTGAATCTTGTAATTTGTACTCTTTTCTGAATATTGAAAAGGAAATCGTCGCTGCTCCCGAGGACATAGGCATCTTTGTCAATGTTTCTGTTCATTTTTTTCTTTTTTATTTTAAAAGGAGTCATCAGTTTATCGATTGTCGTATACTTTCCTCATTCGAATAAATCTTCCTCCGGAATTAGATTAGTGAAGAGGAGAGAAACTGAATAAGAATGGACATACGACAAAATGACAAACAAGAGAAAAAATAAAACGTGGAGAGTCTACGTGTGATAAATCTTGCAATGTATGTCAAGAATGTTAGCCCAAACAAGATTGTGCAGAGGCACCTTAAACCAATATCCGTGAAAGAAGTATCTACATAGACTACTCATAACGAGAGAGTCATGTGTATGTACCTGTTCTGGGGTCAAGGGCATTCTTAGAGGAACGTGTTCCTACTGGTTAATTACTTTTTGAGGGATACCCAAGAATACTCTCGATAAAAGGAGTTTCGCTTATATTATCATAGACCTGACATATAGGCAATCAAAGGAAGGTTATTTCGTGTAGGAACAGTCCCGATGCTTGAAAGCTAACGTTAAGTCATTGGACAGAGAGTGAGTCCCTCACATCCCAAATGGGTAGCGGCTCCTTGGCGCACAGTGCCCACGGAATAACCTAAATCATCTTGACAGAGATATCCCAACACGTCAAAGCACGTCCGGGCCAAAGGGCAGAAGACAAATCGTCGTATCTCAAATACGCGACAGCTCATCGGCATCGGGTCGTCAATGTGATATCAACGAAGTCAAGGAGCAACAGGGCTCAAAGGGGCTCAATAAAAGGAAGGTAGAGTGATCCTAAAAAGGTAGAGGTAATTGGGTCCGGGTATCATGGACCCGTCATCCACAGCTACTAGGACCTTAAGTCTACCTGATCTAAGATGGAACAATCCCGATGCTTCAAAGCTAACGTTAAGTCTATCTGGTCATCCACAGCTACTAGGTAGTCGACCCAACACATCCTGAGATTCTCGATCAGCAATTCGTGAATTGAGTCGTCCACGAGAACCTCAGTAGCTCTAAGGTCAAAGGAAAGAAACTATATCCTATAACTACAAACTGAAGCTCTTAGAGCTGGGACTTATACCCGTTGAATTGGCAAGGATGCCTCAGGAAAGAAAAGAAAGGGACGTTCAGCTACAAAGCCGAAAAACACTCCAAATAAAAAGACTTACACCTCGTCTGGGTTGGGGAGCCTTCTAACACTCTCGGCGCACTAGACAACCATCTATATAAATGTTTGTTGGGTCAGTCAAGTTGGAGAAGTTTGGGGACTCCTCCACGGGACATGCAAATATGAATGCAGTTATCTAAAACGGTCCTTAAGTATTGTGTAAGCCCTATTAATATATTGACATCGACTTTATATATGCTTAAAAATACAAAAATTTGATACTGTTGCTAGAAGATTTAAATCTCCGGCAACGGCGCCAAAACTTGACCTATGCTTAAAAATACAAGAATTTGATACTGTTGCTAGAAGATTTAAGTCCCCGGCAACGGCGCCAAAAACTTGACAAAGGTTATAGATTTGATAAAAATGTGTATAAAATATTCAATAATTGCAAAGTCACACTTATCAATGCAAGTATACGTATCGCTCAAGTAATACAGGGCTCTAATAGAGTCCTGGATATCGATCCTTTATCAATGCAAGTATACGTTATAGATTTGATAAAGATGTGTATAAAATATTCAATAATTGCAAAGTCACACTTATCAACATTATAAAAAGAGGTGTATAAAATATTCAATAATTGCAAAGTCACACTTATCAACGCAAGTATACGTATCGCTCATGTAATACAGAGCTCTAATGGAGTCTTGGATATCGATCCCACAGTGAATAATATTAAAGGCTACGAACTAAAATTTAAAAAATCAATACTTAATCACAACAATATAGTTCAAATTGCATATTTGTCACTAATAGGCAATTGAAATAAAAATGTAATTTTAATAAACTCTTAATTAACTAATTCTATTAATAAAGTTTCTAATGTGAAGTTCAATATATAAGAAAGCATCATTCTCCTTGTTAAGAAATATAAGTGAATGAATAAATTGAATCAGTTCAAATTGTATTGTGTCAAATAAGAGCATACCTATTCTTTACCCTTTGGACCAGGCATAAAGAACATTGACTAATCTTATGCTTGGTTATTGAATCTGCGGCTAGGCTAGGAGGATACCGAATAAAGAACATTGACTAATCCTATGCTTGGTTACTGAATCTACAGCTAGGCTGGGAGGATACCGGACACTTTGGAGCTCCCACGTTCCCCTCGCCTGAGGGCTAACATCTACACTTCAACACCCAAACCATAGGACCGAATTGAGGATTTTAGCCTGTCACTTTAAAATCTCTGATTCTACGCCCGATAATTTTTATTTCCCTATTTATTTGCAGCCAACTTTCAAGGACTTTGACGTCCCTAAATCTTGGATGTAATCTTCACTTTAGTTGTAAAACTCAACAAATTTTAACAAATCAATTGGTAAGATTGAAAGTAAATTAAGATTGAAGTGAAAAGATCATCACAACTTCTTTAACATTCTCATGGCACAACCAATTCAAATCACAATTTCACAAAATCTCAAGACAAGAAGAAAGACAAAGAAAACTACTCAGAACTCATAGAGAAGAGACGACAAAACTTGCAATTTATATATAAAATTAAAGTCACTCATGGAGAAGATACGACAAAACTTAGAACTTATATATAAAAGCAAAGTTATACAAACTTAATAAGTAAATACAACTTATCTTTAATTCCTCCCCAAGCAAACTCCTCGAAGTTCCTCTGAATATCTTCCTTTCTTTACATCACACAGAATTCTCCTTCGAAGCGGCAAGGATGAAAAAATCTCTCACTTTCCTTCCACTTTTACAATCTCTTGAGTAAGTCATCACAATACTAACCGCTCTCTACACTCTAATGGGCACCACAAACAACAAAGACTCCGCGAACACCCCCGTGGACACCATTTTTTCAGCCTCCCAATGTTTTTTTTTAAGTTTTAGAAGAATTTTCAAGAGTTGCCCAAGCGCCCAATCAAANACACCCCCGTGGACACCATTTTTTCAGCCTCCCAATGTTTTTTTTTAAGTTTTAGAAGAATTTTCAAGAGTGGCCCAAGCGCCCAATCAAAAACCGTCCCCATTCAATGCATCTGTTGTGAGAACCGACGTGCTCGCCGTCGGCGGCCTCGATGGCGCCGTCGGCGGCCTTCTAGAATGTTTAATTCTGGACTCTCAGGAAAAACCCGCCGTCAGCGCCCAAGATCAAATCTTCATATTTTGGTCTTTTTTGCTCCAAATTTGCTCCTTTTTATATTTTTTAGCTTCAATGACTATAATTCAACATACATGCAACAAAACATCAAAAATACATTTCTTTAAAGTTTAATATCATCAAAATCAGTATAAAATATGTATGAAAATCTCAAAGTTACATCTAATTACAATAGACAAAATTACATCTAATTACAACAGAAACCATAAATACAACGAGTGGTTCTCAAAGTTTCACTCTTCAGTAGCAACGTTCATGCTAAACTTCATGAAAGATTTTCCTTACACACCACCCCATTCTTATGAATTTACACATCTAACACCTAAACTTCTNGATAAACATAAGATCTTAATTTTAGCAACCAAGTCCATCAAGTTTTAGATAAGTATGTATTTATCCTTTCATCTAATAAAATATATGAGTTTGTTTAAAATGTTTTGTTCATTGCAAAATAAATAATTTTCTCTCAAAAAAAGAGTTGGTTCCTTTCTCTAAGCTTTTCTTCATACAATTTTGGTAATGTGATATTATCATTAGTAATTTCACAAAATTTGATGTTGGTAATTGTATAATATTTGTGCCAAATTTCTTATTAGTTATCTCATGTTACTTTCAGGGACAACAAAGATCATGAATCTGAACAATAACATTAACGCTATAAATGTGAAACTAACAAAAGATGACTCGGAAGAACTTTCAAATGCTTTCTCTATTCAAGATGTTGCTGGTTCAAGCACTTGGGGATATATGCAGGCAATCTCGTGGAAGCATGCAAACACTCCTGCAAAAGTTAGCAATGCATAAAATGATTCAGATTCATAAAAAAAAAGCACCATGTTTTGATTTATTCATTAACAAATGCGTGCATTGTATGAGAATTAGTGAGTTGAGATGAAAACATTACCTTTCAAGTTTTTCACCTCCTTTTGAGTTTGCTTAGAACAATAAGGAATCGATGTAGCCTACAACCAAGAATAATGCTTCAAGTATCATATTTGAATCAAAGATTTTGAAAGCTCATTTGCAAATTATTATGTTATAATGATTTTTCTGGATGATTGAAGATCAGAAGGATGCTTTGTAGTAGCTTTAATCTTGTCAAAAGTCAAAATAAACTATGTAATTTTTTTAATAATATTTTATCTCTATTTGGCCAAACTCCGAGATTCACTAAATTGCATATTTGTTTGGATTTAAAATCATTGCTACTTCTTCGCTACTTTTTGTTTATAAGATATCAAATAGGTGTGAGTGGAGGAGAAAGAGGAGGGATCTCGTTGACGCCTTAGCCAGTAAGTTCCAGTTGCTAGTTGTAACTATTAAAGTTATTTTTATATCAAGGATTTCAAGTAGATGAATACTAAAAGAAAAAAAAGAAGAGATTCTAGATGATTAAATTTACTCAGGTGATATAAGAGTTTTAATTTTTGCTTTAAATTAATAATAAAAATTAACTAATTAAGAAAATATTAATTTAGTTAAACAAATATTGTTTATAATTTAATTTAATTTAATATCAATTTTATTCTAAATTAGATTTATGGATACTTAATCCATAATTAATTAAAATATTATTTTATATAATTAAACCTTAATTAGTGTGATTATAATTGATACNAGACCATATATGTTTTCAAAATGTCCCCGCATCAAATAAACTGCCCCTTAAGCATAAAATGCACTTATCTCCTTTTTTTTTTTTTTGAGATACTAAATATGTAAGGGTATATTGATTCAAATATGTGCATGATGAGGAGGATAAAAAGTCAATTTTTTCTACATGAAATAAATATTTTTAAAAATTCGGAAGCATCACATTATGCTGATTTATGTGTGTGTGTGTTTATATATATATAGACACGGGCGCACACTTGCACAATTTAAAAATAAAAATAACTAGTTGCTTAAATATATTTTCTATAATAAATACTTTTTTATGTAAAAATTATAAAATTAGCATAAAAATATATATGAAATTTGGCTAAGTTATTAAAATGAACAATACTGCATTATTTAAATAAAAAAAAAAGAAATTAAAGGGACACATCAGTTTGGTAGTTGAAAAATATCACTCTTAAGTGTTAGATTTATAAATA
>JXCR01040325.1:98796-119297 GCA_002079205.1 Phalaenopsis hybrid cultivar | reverse complement strand
TTATTTTTTTAAATTGACTAAATATTAAATTTAATTAAAATTATTTTATTTTTATGTAAATTGAGTTATATAAATTATTATTTAATTAGCTTAATTAATGATTAATTAATGACCTCATGACACCAAATTTTCTAATTTCAACTTGATTTGACCAGCACATCTATTTAGAGTGGAAAAATATTACATCAATACTTCTAACGTAGAGCTACGTTCCGAGTCCACTGATATGCAGACACGTGAATGTGATAAAAAAATTAAAAAAATCATTTTAGCGCAGAATAATATTTCTCCCGTGTAGGGCTGTAAACGAGCTGAGCTTGAGCTAGCTCAGGCTTAACTCGTGTTTGGCTCGCTTGAAATAGCTCGTGTTTGAAATTGGCTCGTGAACAGTGTGTTCGTGTTCAGCCCGATTTAAATATTCGTGTTCGTGTTCGGCTCGAAATTGGCTCGGAAAAATTAAATTGAAAAAAATAGATGTAAAGCGTGAGATTCGAACATGGACCAAATATGTACAAAATAAATCACTAACCACATCACCATATTAGATGCNTATATATTCCTACCAATTTATAATAGTAGAAATTCATAAAGAAGCAAATTCAGAGGAGCAGCATAACGGCAACTATGTTAATTCACGTCAGCTCATATGTCATGTAAAGATGGACCCACACTTTTGGGACGTTCGGAATGGTCAAAGGACACGTTGACCATAAGGGTGATTAGCGTCATCAAATTAATTAAGTAAAAGGAAAATGTTCGTAGAATAACATTATAAGATTAACAAACGAAATAATTCTTAATAATCGGCCTCCTATTCTATTAATAGATGATGCATGGGCTGACCTCACCCATCGTCTCTCCACCGAGAGCACTACTTATAGAGTTNAAAATATTCGTAGAATAACATTATAAGATTAACAAACGAAATAATTCTTAATAATCGGCCTCCTATTCTATTTATAGATGATGCATGGGCTGACCTCACCCATCGTCTCTGCACCGAGAGCACTACTTATGGGGTAACCTTACCGCGACAATCTATAAATTGAAACCCGGCCAGCTAGCTTTGCTTGCCCTCCATAAGAATCGCAACAATCAAATATTTGCAAGAGAGAGTTCTCTGAAAACAAGAAATGGAAGAACAAGGCAAAATCCTGATGCCCAGAGTAAAGCTGGGATCACAGGGATTGGAGGTAGCAAACTCAGTCTTTGAAGTTCTTAGTTTCTTTAGATTGAAATGCCAAGTTTTTATTTGTTCGTTTCTGTTTGTTTAGGTATCAAAATTAGGGTTTGGGTGTATGGGTCTCTCTGGAAGGTATAACTCTTCTGTTTCTGAAGAAGATGGCATATCCATCATCAATGAGGCTTTTAACAATGGTGTCACCTTTTTTGACACATCTGATATCTACGGACCTCATACTAATGAAATTCTGGTTGGCAAGGTCTGTGTTAACTCTCGTTATTTTCTTCGGTCTTTACTGGCTAACTTCTTCCTTAGTAAGGACTAATGAAAGATTTGCATGGAGGAAAGTTTTTTAGTTAGCNTTCGTTTCTGTTTGTTTAGGTATCAAAATTAGGGTTTGGGTGTATGGGTCTCTCTGGAAGGTATAACTCTTCCGTTTCTGAAGAAGACGGCATATCCATCATCAATGAGGCTTTTAACAAAGGTGTCACCTTTTTTGACACATCTGATATCTACGGACCTCATACTAATGAAATTCTGGTTGGCAAGGTCTGTGTTAACTCTCGTTATTTTCTTCGGTCTTTACTGGCTAACTTCTTCCTTAGTAAGGACGAATGAAAGATTTGCATGGAGGAAAGTATTTTAATTAGTAAGGCAATGTTATATTTAGTATTTGAGAAAATGAATACTTGCAGGCGTTGAAGCAGCTTCCACGGGAAAAGATTCAATTGGCCACAAAGTTTGGGGTTGTTGGACTTACTGAAGCAGGCAATCCTATTATAAATGGTAAGCCAGAGTATGTAAGAGCTTGCTTGGAAGGAAGTCTCAATCGGCTTGGGTTGGAATACATTGATCTGTATTATCAACATCGTGTTGATCAAATTGTGCCAATTGAAGAAACGGTATGAGCATTCATCAAACATTAAATTTTATGAAAATTCTAACTCTGTAACTTCTTTTTGTGTTCTTAAGTTAATTGTGGCTTCATGTTATCGTAGATTGGCGAGCTTAAGAAGTTGGTTGAGGAGGGTAAGGTGAAGTTTATTGGGTTATCGGAAGCGAGCGTTGATACAATCCGACGGGCACATGCCGTTCATCCAATTAGTGCATTGCAGATAGAGTGGTCGCTTTGGACAAGAGATATTGAGGAAGAAATCATCCCACTCTGCAGGTTCGACAAATTTAATCATTATCACAGTTATTATCGGTCAATAATTTATATTCACTATTATAATCTGTCATCAGAACTTTAAATGTTAGAAATTAAATTTTTGACTTATCGTTTTCTTAGTTTCATAGCTTAACTTCAATTTATTATTAAAATATTTAATAATAATTGATATCAAAAGCTGATTAAATTTTAACTCTTTTTATTGCTGAAAGACCAACAAAACTCTAGATAGGTATATCATGTCTTTGCTTTTGTAAACATTGTATGTGTTTGCATAAAGGAAAAAAATTTCATTTGAAAAGTTAATTAACTTGGAATTCAGTAATACTCATTGAATTTTACACTTGAAGATTGGATTTTCATGAATATAATAGGGAGAGAGGGATTAATATGCTTAAAAAGTATTCTTTCTTTTTCACCAACTACTTTTAATGGAGATGTGATTCTCTATCATCTATATTATTATGATTAGCTTAAGCATGTAGAGTTGTCCTTAAATAAGAATGTATGGAGTATGGAATTCTTGTAAATACCCATGCTTATTTTGAAATAAAAACCAAAGTGGAGACTTAGAAGGCATAGAGAAATCAAATTTTTTTCTTTGTGCATTTTATCAGCCTTCCATTTATATATATTGACATTACAACTTTACTTATTTTTAGTCTACGTGTCTATATTTAAATACATTTCCTTCTTTCCATTTTGTAGAGAGCTAGGAATTGGAATAGTTCCATATAGCCCACTTGGTCGAGGCTTTTTTGGTGGTAAAGCAGTCCTTGAAAGTGTGCCCACAAATAGTTCACTGGTATTATTTTGTTTGAATTTGTCAATGTGACATTTTTATATAAATGAAAAATTGTCATCGTTCTAACTTTTTATTCAACACAATATGAAATATGTTTCTGTTTTTAGGTTTCACATCCAAGATTTAGTGAAGAAAATCTAGAGAAAAATAAGTTATTGTTCTTCAAGTTAGCAAAACTAGCTGATAAGCACCAATGCACAACAACTCAATTGGCTTTAGCGTGGGTACTTCATCAAGGAAATGATGTTGTTCCGATCCCAGGTGAGATTCCTTGTGAAACACTTATAATTTATTTTGCGTATTAGTAAAACAAATTAAGATATTATGCGAAGCTTGTATGAAGATAAACATAAGATCTTAATTTTAGCAACCAAGTCCATCAAGTTTTAGATAAATATGTATTTATCCTTTCATATAATAAAATATATGAGTTTGTTTAAAATGTTTTGTTCATTGCAAAATAAATAATTTTATTTCAAATAAACAGTTTGTTCCTTTCTCTAAGCTTTTCTTCATACAATTTTGGTAATGTGATATTATTATTAGTAATTTCATAAAATTTGAGGTTGGTAATTGTATAATATTTGTGCCAAATTTCTTATTAATTATCTCATGTTACTTTCAGGGACAACAAAGATCATGCATCTGAACAATAACATTAATGCTATAAATGTGAAACTAACAAAAGATGACTTGGAAGAACTTTCAAATGCTTTCTCTATTCAAGATGTTGCTGGTTCAAGCACTTGGGGATATATGCAGGCAATCTCGTGGAAGCATGCAAACACTCCTGCAAAAGTTAGCAATGCATAAAATGATTCAGATTCATAAAAAAAGCACCATGTTTTGATTTATTCATTAACAAATGCGTGCATTGTATGAGAATTAGTGAGTTGAGATGAAAACATTACCTTTCAAGTTTTTCACCTCCTTTTGAGTTTGCTTAGAACAATAAGGAATCGATGTAGCCTACAACCAAGAATAATGCTTCAAGTATCATATTTGAATCAAAGATTTTGAAAGCTCATTTGCAAATTATTATGTTATAATGATTTTTCTGGATGATTGAAGATTAGAAGCATGTTCTGTGGTAGCTTTAATCTTGTCAAAAGTCAAAATAAACTATGTAATCTTTTTAATAATATTTTATCTCTATTTGGCCAAACTCTGAGAATTACTAAATTGCATATTTGTTTGGATTTAAAATCATTGCTACTCCTTCGCTACTTTTTGTTTATAAGATATCAAATAGATGTGAGTGGGGGAGAAAGAGGAGGGATCTCATTGACGCCTTAGCCAGTAAGTTCCAGTTGCCAATTGTAACTATCAAACATATTTTTTTGTCAAGGATTTCAAGTAGATGAATACTAAAAGAAAAAAAAGAAGAGATTCTAGATGATTAAATTTACCCAGGTGATATAAGAGTTTTAATTTTTGCTTTAAATTAGTAATAAAAATTAATTAATTAAGAAAATATTAATTTAGTTAAACAAATATTGTTTATAATTTAATTTAATTAAGTATCAATTTTATTCTAAATTAGATTTATGAATAATTAATCAATAATTAATTAAAATGTTATTTTATATAATTAAACCTTAATTAGTGTGATTATAATTGATAAAAATTTAAATATCTACTCATGATTAATATTTGTCAAGTGAAAGAATACTATATTAATTAAAGTATTATTATTTTTTTAAATTGACTAAATATTAAATTTAATTAAAATAATTTTATTTTTATGTAAATTGAGTTATATAAAATATTATTTAATTAGCTTAATTAATGATTAATTAATGACCTTATGACACACCAAATTTCCTAATTTCAACTTGATTTGACCAGCACATCTGTTTGGAGTGGAAAAATATTACATCAATACTTTTAACGTAGAGCTACGTTCCGAGTCCACTGATATGCAGACACGTGAATGTAATAGAAAAATAAAAAAAAATTATTTTAGCGCAGAGGAATATTTCTCCCGTGTAGGGNTTGACAGTTTTTAGTAATTTTTTGACATTATCTTAATACAGACGAATCAGTCAGGTTGGAGTATCGCCAGAAGGACGAAGCATCTTTAAAAGATTCGGTTGAATCCGCTCCCACTATCGCGGTCGGGCCACAAGTTGTGATCACTGTGTCTCCATTAGTCGATATAGGGGGCATCAACCACTCGATCTTTTGCCTACAGCTCGTCCCACTCTTTAGACCACGCTTGGCCACTTCAGCGGCTGCCAGCAGGAGTAGTAGAATCGGCGATAGCTTTCCTCTGAATATGTGAAGCGGCAACGAATGTTGTTGGACCTTCGACGGGTGCGATCGGTCCTACGGAAGAGGCAACCAGAGATTCAGCTGAAGATCTGATGAGTAATTGTCGGTCTGTTTGGCCACCACGGACTCAGAGGTTGCGAACTGCGAGTGGAGGTCGCTTCCTTGTGAAACAAGCTGGCAAAGGTCTTAGTCTCCTACTCCTAGAACCCATGATCTAGCCTTAGGAGTTTCTTTTTGACCTTCCTAGCATACTAGTAATGGAGCTCACCTCCCATAGAATTTCGAGCCACATATTGACTCATTTTTTTGCAGACCTCACATGCACTCAACTCTTAGTTGCAAGGGCTAAAAACTAACATGTAAATGACCTGAAAATGAGTTCCTATAGAATCAGACGGCCATAGGTGAACCCTCCATGAACCAATAATGTGAACACCACAATTTACACATTGCATCGACATTTAAACTGAAGTCAATTTTTAAAATGACCTGTCACGACCCAAACTTCAAAGAAATCAAATGTGATACATTTTTTGCCTGATCGTCGACAAACTTGTCCGGACGACCCCGGATGACGAAAAGGATCGCGTCGGCCCGTCCGAAACTTCAATATTAGCTAGGAAAGATACTCATATTGCTACGATTTCGCATGCATGCAAATGACGTGAAAATCGTTGCATATTTTTTTTAATTAAGGGAGGCGGGTTCAGGTTTAGTCCGAGTTTGGTTTAGGCTGAACACGGGTCAATTGCACCAAATCTGGCGTGGCACTACGATTTGAATAAAAAATTTTGAATTTCAAAATATAGTCCGTCGAATCTCACTTTAATCAGGTGTCATTTTCCCCTGCACGACTCCACAACAACTGAAACTGCTACTTCTTCTTGATACAACCCAGACCAACTCTTCCTTCCTCCTCTTCTTCTCCAGCGAGCCTCCCACCGGCGAACTTCCCCCCAGTGACACTTCGGCCAGGTATACCTCCTCCCCTTCTTATTTATTCTTTGTTGCGTACACGACATAACAAAAAAAAACATAAAGGAAGATTTACACACTTACCACTCAATCTTGTGTAATACTTGCCTAACACCTAAACTACAATTTTAGTTTTTTTTTATTGCTTTCTCTTCTTTTCTTTCTTGCTTTGTTTTTCTTACATACATGCCACTTTCTCTATGCATGAAGGGTAAAAAACTGTTTTGATGATATAATGTGGTGTTGAACTCTATGGGCTTTGAGGCTGATTTTTTGAGATCTCCCAACAGTTTTCATTGAATCATGTTATTCGAATTTATGCTTCAGTTAAAAGATGCAATTTTTTGGGGGATTAGTATCTCATAGAATTTGTGCCTTTTTTGTTTCTGTATCAATATTGTTGGATGAAGGGTTGGTCTCACGATGTGTGCTATGAAATTTAAGGAAAATAGTTTTGCTGAGGAGTTCAATTGTGTATGAGAGTACAAGAGAAAAAAAGGCTCATTGCGCCGAAGACACATGAGAATTCTTATAAAGTTTCTGATGAGCAGGGGGCAGATTTTGCTTGATAGTTGGTAGTTAACCTTTCATATATTCAAACATTGAGCCTTGCGAAATTTGTTTATGCCAATATTACCCTACTTTTGTTTTGAATTATTTATTGTTGGAAAGCTTTTGAGGTTTCTTTCTACAACCAACATATTAATTTTTGCTCCTTTTTTTTCTGATTGCTTTGTCTGTTAAACACTTTTATTCGTTCGACCACTTGGTCATTTATCAATTGTTTTGTTTCCGTTGACACTGACAAGCACTGTGTATGGTGATCCTATGATTCATACTTTGAAGACCAGAAAGTTATCGAACTTTTTTTTTTCTAAGTTGTGATTAAACTTTGTCATCNGACTCGGAAAATTTAAATTAAAAAAAATAAATATAAAGTGTGGGATTCGAACATAAACCAAATATGCACAAAAGAAGCCACTAACCACATTACCATACTAGATATTATGATTTAAATTTAGATATGAATATATATAATATATTATTATATAAATAATATATATATATATATATATAATATTATTATATTAATAATTATATGTTTTTTAAAAATTTTCAAGCTAAAACGAACCAAACACGAGCGAACAAAGAGCTATTTTTGTTCGGCTCGTTTATAATTCGAGTTTTAAAACTTGTTCGTGTCGACTCGTTTATAGGTATTGTCTCTGTCTGTTCGAAATGCGAATCATAGTATTCATTCTTATAGGAATGAGAATGAAAAACAAGAGATACTCTTTATAGAAATATGGACGAATGGAAGTTTAATTCCTAAAGAAGCACTTCATGAAGCTTCTCGTAATTTGATTGATTTATAAACGAACGAGCCGGACACGAGCTGTTCGCAAACATCGAGCTTTTTTGACAGCCCTACTCCCGTGTTATTCTATATTATTCAGATATTATTGTGATGATATTAATGTATTATTATATTTTAAAAATTTTATAGATCTTATTATAACACAATAACACATTAATACCAGACAATAACACAATAACATGACATAAAAGAATATTTTACTGTTTTACCCCGAACGTTGTTTTTTCGTTCGGAGCAGGCTATCTCAGCATCTTCCATTTTCTTTGCTGCTGGCTGCAGTCCACACCTCTTTCAGCAAGATTCTCAAGATAGTCCACATCGATGGGGAGAAGGAAGGCAACGATTGGATTCGCGGCGGCATTGCTCTTGCTAGGGCTCCTCTTTCAGCTTCCTTTACGCCTCTCTGGGATTGCTGTGACCGTCCACGAGGTGGAGTGCGTTTACGAGTTCGTGCAATTCGAAGGAGATACAGTCTCCGGAAACTTTGTCGCCATCGATCACGATGTTTTCTGGGGTTCGGACCACCAAGGCGTCGATTTAATTGTAAGTCTTTCTGCTGCTTTCTGAATAGTTTTTGTAGAGTTTCTTTTTTCAGTTTGATAAATTTCAAAAATTAAGGGGTTGCTTCTATTTTCGTGATTCGGATTTGGATTTGGATTCGTTATTAGTCTATAAAGTGCACTTTTTTTTTCTCTGCAACGCATGAAGTTTTAAACTTGATCGATGAAATTCTCTTTTCCAGGGGAAACAAACTTTTACTATTTTATAAAAGGGTGGGAGGATTTTGGAGTGGATGAACTGCTGATGGGTTAGAGTGATGGTGGTAGAGCTTGGGAGTTCCATTCTTAGGTTTTTTTTTACCTACTTTTTGTTTTAACATACATAGCACTGAAAACACCTGTATTTACATAATGAGGCTGTTGAATCTTTGATTGTCCTTTGGTAAGACACGTCTTGATAGTTAGAGTCGAGAGAGGAGGAAGAGAGAGAGAGAGAGAGTAGACCGGTCAGATAATTTTGGATAGAGAAGTTGGGGGCAAACTAGACCTATTTGTACATTTATAAAAAATATGTAACAATTATGAAAACCACAAATTAATGTGCTAATTTAATATCAGATTTGCGTTACAATTTAGTTCAATACAACTGCTGACATGTTTGAGTTTGATCAATTGAGGTGACCAGTCGCATGACGATCCCTTCTATCAAGATAAAGTCAGTCGTCGACTGGTTGCAACCGGACGTCCTTGCATTGTAGATAGCTGAGACTGTAAGCGTGGTCCACCGATCGAATCCGCCAGCATTTTATGTTGGCCGACTTGGTCGAGCGGTCGGCCATCGGACAACTGGTTTAGATTATACTCCTTTAGTCAGATGCTTCGATTATTCGGCCACTCCCTTGGCTGCTTGATCTCTCTGAGATTCATGCTGACAANCTGAATTCTCGTGCAACGCTAAGACGATAATCCATTACTCTACCGCCGCGAATTTTCTAGCACGCATCAAAGTTTTAAACTTGATCGATGAAATTCTCTTTTCCACGGGAAACAAACTTTTACTATTTTATAAAAGGGTGGGAGGATTTTGGAGTGGATGAACTGCTGATGGGTTAGAGTGATGGTGGTAGAGCTTGGGAGTTCCATTCTTAGGTTTTTTTTTACCTACTTTTTGTTTTAACATACATAGCACTGAAAACACCTGTATTTACATAATGAGGCTGTTGAATCATTGATTGTCCTTTGGTAAGACACGTCTTGATAGTTAGTGTCGAGAGAGGAGGAAGAGAGAGAGAGAGAGAGTAGAGCGTTCAGATAATTTTGGATAGAGAAGTTGGGGGCAAACTAGACCTATTTGTACATTCATAAAAAATATGTAACAGTTATGAAAACCACTAATTAATGTGCTAATTTAATATCAGATTTGCGTTACAATTTAGTGCAATACAACTGCTGACATGTTTGAGTTTGATCGATTGAGGTGACCAGTCGCATGACGATCCCTCCTATCAAGATAAAGTCAGTCGTCGACTGGTTGCAACCGGACGTCCTTGCATTGTAGATAGCTGAGACTGTAAGCGTGGTCCACCGATCGATTCCGCCAGCATTTTATGTTGGCCAACTTGGTCGAGCGGTCGGTCATCGGACAACTGGTTTAGATCATACTCCTTTAGTCAGATGCTTCGATTATTCGGCCACACCTTTGGCTGCTTGATCTCTCTGAGATTCATGCTGACAGCTTTGGTGCATATATATTAGTTCATCGAGTTTTTCTGCTCCTTGATAATGACAACCACAATAAGGGCAGTAAAACTATTAAACAATCAACGACACCAAAATTTAGAAAATTAATTTGATAATTAACTTTCATTTGAATTTCGTGTCCAATGAGTCCCATAAATAGGACCAAAGGATTGACATTACGTTCTTTGTTGCCAACTTTTCCTAAATTGCTGAGGAATATCATGGCCAACAATACAAGCTGAGACGCGGTGGATCCTGAATTTTTGGCTATGACGGGTTTTCGGATCTCAGCGTCTCTAAAGAAGAAAAAGATCGTAAAAAAAGAAAAATGGTTGAAACCCGAACTTGTGTCGTCTGATCAACTATACTGNGATTGACATTACGTTCTTTGTTGCCAACTTTTCCTAAATTGCTGAGGAATATCATGGCCAACAATACAAGCTCAGACGCGGTGGATCCTGAATTTTTGGCTATGACGGGTTTTCGGATCTCAGCGTCTCTAAAGAAGAAAAAGATCGTAAAAAAAGAAAAATGGTTGAAACCCGAACTTGTGTCGTCTGATCAACTCGACTCATCTGAGGGTACTAAGGGGTTGGCGCCAAAGAAGCCTCGCCGGGGAACCCCTGCTCCCTGGTCTAGCGCGACTGTGATTGTTGAGTGCTAGCAGGGTCTGATTGTCAAATGCATCGAGGTTGGTGAAAAGTGGCCACAGTAAACGACTCCCCAGCTCTACCTAGTCGACAACATAGAAAAACAAAGGTACCCCGTCGTGATGGAGAGACGAGTTTTGAAGGCCCTTTCTTCAATGGACAAATTTGTAAGTATGTAAAATTTTTTTTTTATTGTTGACAGTTTTTAGTAATTTTTTGACATTATCTTAATACAGACGAATCAGTCAGGTTGGAGTATCGCCAGAACGACGAAGCATCTTTAAAAGATTCGGTTGAATCCGCTCCCCCTATTGCGGTCGGGCCACAAGTTGTGATCACTGTGCCTCCATTGGTCGATATAGGGGGCATCGACCACTCAATCTTTTGCCTACAGCTCGTCCCACTCTTTCGACCACGCTTGGCCACTTCAGCGGCTGCTAGCAGGAGTAGTACAATCGGCGATAGCTTTCCTCTGAATATGTGAAGCGTCAACGAATGTAGTTGGACCTTCGACGGGTGCGATCGGTCCTACGGAAGAGGCAACCAGAGATTCAACTGAAGATCTGATGAGTAATTGTCGGTCTGTTTGGCCACCACGGACTCAGAGGTTGCGGTACTGCGAGTGGAGGTCGCTACCTTGTGAAACAAGCTGGCAAAGGTCTTAGTCTCCTACTCCTAGAACCCATGATCTAGCCTTAGGAGTTTCTTTTTGACCTTCATAGCAGACTAGTAATGGAGCTCACCTCCCATAGAATTTCGAGCCACATATTGACTCATTTTTGTGCAGACCTCGCATGCACTCAACTCTTAGTTGCAAGGGCTAAGAACTAACATGTAAATGACCTGAAAATGAGTTCCTACAAGATCAGATGGCCATAGGTGAACCCTCCATGAACCAATAATGCGAACACCACAATTTACACATTGCATCGACATTTAAACTGAAGTCAATTTTTAAAATGACCTGTCACGACCCAAACTTCAAAGAAATCAAATGTGATACATTTTTTGCCTGATCGAAGACAAACTTGTCCAGACGACCCCGGTTGACGAAAAAGATCGCGTCGGCCCGTCCGGAACTTCAGTAGTAGCTAGAAAAGATACTCATATTGCTACGATTTCGCATGCACGCAAATGACGTGAAAATCGTTGCACATTTTTTTTAATTAAGGGAGGCGGGTTCAGGTTTAGTCCGAGTTTGGTTTAGGCTGAACACTTGCACCAAATCTGGCGTGGCACTACGATTTGAATCAGAAATTTTGAATTTCAAAATATAGTCGGTCGAATCTCACTTTAATCAGGTGTCATTTTCCCCTGCACGACTCCACAACAACTGAAACTGCTACTTCTTCTCGATACAACCTTCACAACCCAGACCAGCTCTTCCTTCCTCCTCTTCTTCTCCAGCGAGCCTCCTACCGGCGAACTTCCCCCCAGTGACAATTCGGCCAGGTATACCTCCTCCCCTTCTTATTTATTCTTTGTTGCGTACACGACATAACAAAAGAAAAAATAAAGGAAGATTTACACACTTACCACTCAACCTTGTGTATTTACTTGGCTAACACATAAACTACAATTTTAGTTTTTTTTATTGCTTTCTCTTCTTTTCTTTCTTGCTTTGTTTTTCTTACATACATGCCACTTTCTCTATGCATGAAGGGTAAAAAACTGTTTTGATGATATAATGTGGTGTTGAACTCTATGGGCTTTGAGGCTGATTTTTTGAGATCTCCCAACAGTTTTCATTGAATCATGTTATTCGAATTTATTTAGTTGAAAGATGCAATTTTTTGGGGGATTAGTATCTCATGGAATTTGTGCCTTTTTTGTTTTTGTATCAATATTGTTGGATGAAGGGTTGGTCTCACGATGTGTGCTATGAAATTTAAGGAAAATAGTTTTGCTGAGGAGTTCAATTGTGTATGAGAGAGTATAAGAGAAAAAAAGGCTCATTGTGCCGAAGACACATGAGAATTCTTATAAAGTTTCTGATGAGCAAGGGGGAGATTTTGCTTGATAGTTAGTAGTTAACCTTTCATATATTCAAACATTGAGCCTTGCGAAATTTGTTTATGCCAATATTACCCTACTTTTGTTTTGAATTATTTATTGTTGGAAAGCTTTTGAGGTTTCTTTCTACAACCAACATATTAATTTTTGCTCCATTTTTTTTTCTGATTGCTTTGTCTTTTAAACACTTTTATTTGTTCGACCACTTGGTCATTTATCAATTGTTTTGTTTCCGTTGACACTGACAAGCACTGTGTATGGTGATCCTATGATTTATACTTTGAAGACCAGAAAGTTATCAAACTTATTTTTTTTTTCTAAGTTGTGATTAAACTTTATCATCTTTATCTGTTAAGTTTATTTCTAGTTGGCTGATTTGAATGCTGATTTGGGTCAATCTTGAGCAATGTTTTGGAAATATTAAAAACACAATATTAACACAGTTTTGCGGTGTTTTGTCGACTGATTTTGGCACCAATTTGGCACAGTTTTGACACTGTTTTGACACTTCTTTGGGGTGCTTTTGGTGACCGATTTGGGGNGTTTATTTCTAGTTGGCTGATTTGAATGCTGATTTGGGTCAATCTTGAGCAATGTTTTGGAAATATTAAAAATACAATTTTAACACAGTTTTGCGGTGTTTTGTCGACTGATTTTGGCACCATTTTGGCACAGCTTTAACACTGTTTTGACACTTCTTTGGGGTGCTTTTGGTGACCGATTTGGGACAATTTATGCACAATTTTGTGGTGCTCTTGTGGGCTGATTTCGGAGCAGTTTGGGTACTGTTTTGGGTGTTTTTAACATTGCTTTGGGTTTTGCCCCCCCCTCCCCTCCCCTCCCCCTTTTACTTCAAGTTCTGGAAGCGGGTTGATCTCTTTTCCTCTCCCGTCGTTTTCTTTTGATTTCTCTTTCTTGCTTAATGTTTAAGTCACAATGGGAATTTCTGATTTAATTATTTGGAAAACATTTAAAGGTATTTGAGGATTAGTTGGAATACACTTAATTGATGATAAAATATCTTAAATTACTTCAAGATTAATTTAAGCTCAGGTTAGAAACACAGACTTCCTAGACTTTAGGAGCACATCCTAGGTGAGAGTTCATCTACTTATTTTGAAATAAATAATAAAATTAAGCACTTGGCATATTCCACAAATCGATTAAAATATTAGACACAAGGATGCACTAAGATGTAATTCATGACTTCCTTAATTGAATCAACCAGTGAAATTTACTCAATGGCTTAACCTACAGTGAAACCCAATACACCGAGATTTGAGCTTAAACATTACACTCAAACCTTCATGGCAATTGGGGATATTTGTTAATGTCATATATGGATCACCGAACTAGAATAAGTCGAGGGTCTAGGTGGTCAGTGCGATGACGATATTGTTTATGTGTGTTTAAACGAGGGATACAAAATAAGATTATTGGAAATGTTCTCCTACTACAAGGACCTTTAATAAGGAAGAGTAAATGATCAATGAAACTATTCGCTGACACTTGATGGGACAGTTGCCCCCGACACTCAGGTTGTCAGTACTTCTAGCACGATTAGAGTGATTTGCTTGTGGACTGCACGAATTTATAAAATATTTACAAAAACAAAAATAATATTTCTTTTGTCTGTAAAGTGAACACTGCATGTATGTCCAAACAACAACTTTTTCATGAAAAATCAAAGAATTTTGGTAAAGCTTACAAAGGTCTATGGTTAGTCACTTAGATTTAGGTTAAAGACTGTCTTCCGTAGATTGTCGGGTTGATAACTCTTACCCAAGGTTGGGAAGCACACAATACAACTCTGGGCCTTCACATTTACTGATATCTTATACCTAGTCTTGGTCTTCCGTATGTGACCATAGGTTTTGCTTTGTCTGTTCGTATTACAGCTCGTTTTGTTGCTTTCTATACTAGAATTACTGTTTTGTTTCTTTTTCTGCAATAAATTTCCTGCAAATTATATTATGTTTTATGAGCAATCATGCAGCAAGAACAACGATATCAGATACGTCGGGTACGCATATACATTTTATTTATTGTCATTTTCATCACTGTAAATTACTCTTGTCATAATGTATCATGCATGTCTGGTTGCAATTTCATTTTCAAAACAAAATAGTTTTTTAAGAAATTAAACAATATTTAAAAAAAAACATAACGCGTACTTTTGAATTTACGGGAGTCCCTCGGATGAGATAACTCACGGTTGCTAACTAGATCTCCCTAGTTTAAATGAGCTTAACAACTCATTTAGACTAAGTAAATTTAGAAGAAAATAATGGTACCGGAATAAGGGAACTGTGAGATCTTAATCAGTATCGCTCTAATCAACTTTAACCCCCCATAATGCTTAAATGACAACAAAACCAAAACCTTGAAACACACCTGGTAAAACCTTTTGAACCTTAGAATTTAGGACTGCTACTTCGACGAGGAGCTTGAAGTTAGCTTTGTGGGCAGTACGACAAAGAGCTTGGATCGAGCAACAAGAGGATCTTCTTGAACAACCTCTCTCTCCTTAGTTTAAATAACAACTCATAGGACTTCGAGGTTGTTTGCCCAACGCGACGTAAATCCTCACACGCTCTTTAAGCTCCTGCACAACCATGTTGTGCAGCGTAAGTCCTAACTCGCCTTAGGTTCCGAGATTGTCGTGTGACACAACGTAAACCCTCTTTTCTCTGTGAGCTATTTGCATAATCATATATTATGCAAATGTAAGTCCTAAATAATAAAATTGGCAGGATTAAAAAACCTAAGTAACATTGTCTCCAAAACTCAGCCACACATTAAGATAGTTTGGGAGGTCACTTAGGTTTCTCCTCATGATCTGTGACATCCCCTACCTTTTCCTTTCTTTGGGTTTCTGAAAATAATTGTTCCTATTTGAGTCACTTTTACCTGTTTTCCATGTTCTACCGTGAAAACTTAAACTTTGAAATCTTGAATACTAGTACCTCTAATCATTATCTATAGTTTTCTCAAATGACCCCAGTCATTTGGAATGTAATTAACTATAGAGGTTTGCCTCTATAGGAAATTTGGAACCCATGTAAAAAAAAACCCTATTTAATCTTAATATTAGATAGGGAAACTTGTCAATCATATATAAAATGTTCGCAGACCAAACAGATGTCACAAATCTCTTAGTTTGCAGGTTTGGGTCTATCGCCAGGATATACACTCATATTTTAGAAATGTGTATTACTCATGGTATCAGACACGATTATGCAAACAATTGGACAAATGAGATCCATTTGGTCTCATTTTTCAAAAAAATTAAAGCTTACTATTTTTAAAACTCAAACTATATATCTATTATATTAAATTAAATTTAAATTTATTTTCAATTTTTAAAAATAAAAAAGTTGACCGACACTCCTGGATGTAGTCAGCTTCCTTTAGCTTCTGGACCACCGTTGTTATTGGCTTTACCAAGGTTTTTGCAATCGATCGAAGCTTCTGTTGCACAGATCTAGTGAATGGGCTGATATTGAGTCTATGGTATGCAACATCGACTGAGACCTCAATCACCTCTGCGGTTGTCCAGGCAAACGACCTCCCGACGCATGCAGAGTGTTTGGATCAGCAAGGCCCTGTGTTATGCATCAAAATTCTCACTAATCAGAAAAAAATTACCAGGCTCTCCCTCGTTGGTCGTGGGTACTGGGAGAATGGTCTCACTGGTCTCGAGACCCCTTTCCTTTAGATTTTTTATGTCGAGCAGCTCGCAATTTACACTAGTAACTGTTCGAAGATAGCAGTTTCTTGACTGCCCCAGGTGGATAGTGATTATTTCTTCCTCCTTGAAAAATTTCACTGTCATGTGGTAAGTTGAAGTCACCGCTTGGTAACTATTCAGTAATGGCCGACTGAATATGACTTTGTAAGTCGGTGGAGATTAGAAAGTTTTTCGTTTTGGTGAACTACTTCTCTTGCTCGCCCCACAAGACGACCAAAGTAATCACGCCCAAGGCCTCTTTCCTGNTATTCAGTAATGGCCGACTGAATATGACTTTGTAAGTCGGTGGAGATTAGAAAGTTTTTCGTTTTGGTGAACCACTTCTCTTGCTCGCCCAACAAGACGCCCAAAGTAATCACGCCCAAGACCTCTTTCCTCTTGCCTGAGAATCCGAACAGAGGGTCAGTCGGTATTGCCAACCGGTTGGTTTTGAGTCCCATCTTGTCGAACAATATTTCAAATAGGTTGTTCACTGAAGTTCCAATGTCTATCAGGATGCTACTTACTTGGTAGTTGTTTATAAGCATTGTAACAATAACTGCGTCATTGTACGGGTTTCCCTTCGGTGGGAGATCTGCATCTGTAAAAATGATTGGCGGTGAGTGCAAGCGTAAGAGGGGGCAGATATCCTCCCCTAATCGATGTCTCTTCAGACTGCTGTCGACCGTTATTTTAATTTTGAAAATATGAAAAGGGATGATTTTTGTAAATATGAAAATAATTTTGATGTAAATAAAATTTTTGAAAATAACATTTTAATTTAAAAATAGATGAGACCAAGCGAGTTTCACATTTTGGATAGTTTGGATGACTAAGCACGATACCACGAGTAATATATTTATCCCGAAGAATAAACATATCACTTGTACTAGACTCAATCACCTAAATTAAAGAATTTGTGACATCTATTTGGTATGCGAAATATTTTATATGGGGTCAACAAGTTCCCCTACCTAATATAAGGATTAGATAGAGTTTATTTTACCTGGGTTCTAAGTTTCTTATAAAGACAAACCCCTATAGTTAATTACATCTTAAATGACCGGGGTCACTTAAGAAAACCCTCGATTAAGATCAGTGGTTTTACCTTTTAGATTTCAAAATTTATGTTTTCAAGATTGGACACGGGAAAATCAAACATGAGTGACTCAAACAAGAACAGTTATTTTAAGGAATCAAAGGGAGCGAAGAGTAGGGGATATGACAGATCCAGGGAGAACCACCCCGGTGACCTCCCAACTATCATATTGTTTTGCTTTATATCTTTGAAATGATATTATTTAATGTTTAATCCTGCAATTTATTTAGAATTTAGGACTTACATTCGCACGATATCATATCGTGCAAATAGCCTAAAAAGATAGGAGGATTTACATTGTATTGTACGGTAACCTCTCGGAATCTAAAGTTTTAAGACTCATAATTGCACGACAGAGTTGTGCAAAAGCCTAAAGGTGATATGTGAGGGTTTACGTTGCACTAGACAAACCGCCTCTAAATCGTATGGGTTGTTGTTTAAACTAAAGAAAGTGATCCGTGTTATGAATGTGTTTTGATGTTGCAACTCTATCTTGAAGTGGTTCCTCCGTATGTCCTCGTCAGGCTGCCCACGATGTTCGATTCAAGTTCTTCGTCGTAGCAACTTCAAGTTTGTTATTAATCCTATGTAATCACTAGGTTTTCCTATACTAAGGTTTGGTATGTAACAGAACAATTAAACATGCAATATAAAAGAAAAAGACAGTATAATATACAGTAAATAAAGAGAACAGTATAGCGTGCTGGGAGAACAGTATAACACGCTATAAAATAAAATGTTGTAATGTAAATCAAACATGTTTATTTGGGAGACCTGCTGCTCCTTTAAGCTAGCTATTATTCACTGTATAAAAAAAAAATTGTCTGGAAAACTCGAGAAAATCGACAAATAATCTACGATGGAAAACTCGAGAAATTGACGACTAACAATTCAAATAAAATTATCAAGATTTCGGGAAAATTCCGGAGAAAAGATCACGAGTGCTTTGTCCAAAAATTCTGATAAAACATACGAAAAATCCTAAAATAGGAGACCGCAAGCACTCAGATCGGAGCTAGACTCAAATATAATATATTTGTACTCGAGGGACGTCGAAGACTACTATCGGTCACCCGGATGTATAAAACCCACTACTCCACTAGAAGGATATCCTACTGAACCTAACTTAGGAGGGTACTCCTTAGCCCAGTATCAGCAATCAACAAGTGGACAACTAAGTTGTAACTCATTTAAAATTTAAATTTTAGCATACACATATTTCAAGCATACAAAAGAAAAATTGTATTAATTTTAGAGTAAAAATATCGTATATGTTCTTATCAATTTATTTTATCAATTTTTTGAAAAGAGATAGTTGTCCACGAGTCGATCACGTCATAAGATGTAAGACCGAGAACAACCTAAGAAGGTACGGGTCCCCCGTCAGTCTTGTGTTGGTGAATGATAATTTCATCCTACAGTTCATCATGTCCCAGAATTGAGTCCTGATGTTGTAGGATGAGATATCATTCTGCTCTACCACCGACGTGTCTTTGTCATCATCACTCTAAGCCCCAAAACAAAAACCGACTTACTTGCGATCTTGTTTGATGGTTTCATATATAGCAAAATGCTATATATGAGCACTTATGTATCAGACATAAACACAAAAAACTGAACCAAGAAGCAAGAAAAAAAAAAAGATTAAAAATAGGGATATGAGAGAGGAGAAATTGATCCGCCAAAAAGATCGAAATAATAAAGTTTGATGCAACCCTCAAAACTGTGACAAAAAGATCTGAAAAAGAGAGCACAAGATCCATGAATCAATCCATAGGATATAATCTTCTACAATTTTCACAAATAGATCAACTAAAAATGTATCATTTTCAAAACTGTCTCTTCACAAACAGCTTAAAAGAAACTGTAGCCAAACACGTCACAAAATGGTCTTAAAATTATAGCCCGACCAAGCCACCAAAACAACTTCAAAATTGTGTTTAAAACAATCCTCGATATCCGATGATATGAGTTTGAGAAGGCCCGTCCTGCATTTTCAAATGCTTCAGCCCTGCACGAATATCACATGTAATGCCTCCCCAAAGTCCAAATAAAGGTGCTCCTAACCTCCAATGATATTCCATATGTATTCTCCAATGATTTAGGTGCTCTTCATCATAAGGTCAAAAGAGATAGAATTTAAAATAATTTTTCATGTTTGAACTTAATACTCAGCTTCCAAATCTTTATGGATCAAGGACCAAAAAGGATTTCAAACTTTTATTTTCTTCCAACAAACGCTAAAGCCGTCATAATTATCTCCCAAAATAGTATGTAATTGGCCCAAGAAATCAGCATTTGAATCTCATTAAAGAAAAGAGTAACTTTTCAAGCTCAAAAATAATGTTTAAACCCACTTCAAAACAACCTTCGTTTAGGCCCACGAATAGTATGTAAATCCCCTCCAAAATGGCATTTGTTCAAGCACAAAACAATGTATAAATCAACTTTAAAATAGCGCCTAAGCAAGTTCAAAACAATGCTTGAATGCCGCCCAAATCAACAATCATGCAAAGAGATGAAATGACATAAATCATCTCAAAACTGTCAACTTAAATATAGCTGCAAACAACACCTAAACATCCTCAAAACCAACAAGTTTGTTAAGCCAAAGACAGCATTTAACTCTTCCCGAAAAGATGAATACACATAGCTAAAGTAACGTTTAAAGCACTTTCAAAGTAGCATTTGAATATTCTTCCAAAAAAATTTTTTTTTTTAATTTGCGCAACTTGCTCATATGTTCCAGCTTTCCAATTTGATAACAATTCTCATTCATTCTTAACACTAAGCTCATTTAGCTCTTAAAGTGACCTTAATTTCCCAATTCCAGGTGCAATGGAACTTGTATGTGAGGGCAAACATACAAATCTAAAAGAATTGCACAACATGTTTGTAAATATTGGAGCTTTAGTGTGAGGTATATAAGTATATAAGAATCAGGTGGTAAGCATGTAAAGGTCCCATTATATTCACACCTATA
>JXCR01040325.1:57412-88103 GCA_002079205.1 Phalaenopsis hybrid cultivar | reverse complement strand
TCTTAAACTGCAAGATAATTTCTGATTTTATCCATCTTAGTTATATTTTCATCTAATTGCTTTAGAAATTACAAATTCTTCTGATAGAATTTTTAATATTATTAAAATAAGATGAATACTACATATGCATGTATTTGTATACATACATAGGTGTTTTTCATTTGATACCTATTTTATGTATGTTAAGATTCCTACATGCCTTAATATTTTTTTAAAAAGTTAACATGCTTAATCAAAATAATTAATTCAATAAATCTCAAGTAAAATTTGCCTGAAAATCTAAACATTTTCTTAAAATTAATTATTGAAATATTTTTCTTATGTTGTATGACAATGTGCAAATACATAATATTGTAAAATTAAAAAGCTTGACTGAACACACCAATTTAATAAATATAACAATAAATCTAGTTTGAGGTATTATTAAGAAGGGGCATTTACATGCATAGAACCCAATTCTTTTGTTTTTACATATCGATCCCCTAAAATTTACTTTTTTACATTTATACCGCTTAAATATTTCATATCACATAAAAAATATCACTATTTTAACTTTTAAAAATTGAAATACACATTTTAATGCGTGGGTAAGATGGCATGTATGTAAAGACTAAAGTTTAGGTGTTAGATATGTAAATACGNATAATATTGTAAAATTAAAAAGCTTGACTGAACACACCAATTTAATAAATATAACAATAAATCTAGTTTGAGATATTATTAAGAAGGGGCATTTACATGTATAGAACCCAATTCTTTTGTTTTTACATATCTAACCCCTAAAATTTACTTTTTTACATTTATACCGCTTAAATATTTCATATCACATAAAAAAAATCACTATTTTAACTTTTAAAAATTGAAATACACATTTTAATGCGTGGGTAAGATGACATATACGTAAAGACTAAAGTTTAGGTGTTAGATATGTAAATACGTAAGCCTATGTATGTAAATCTTCCTTTTAAATATTCTATTATGATCTTTAACTATTGTGCACTTATTACATGTGCATTCTTAGCATTTATATATGGATAAATTTTAGTCAACACTTCTAAAAATTATATTATCTCAAATGTAATTTCTTCAATTTCATACACAAAAGAAGTAAAAACAAAATTTTAATTTTTAAATGCAAATATATAATTATTATTGTTGAAAGCACACCTAAGGAATAGAGCGTCACAGAGAGATAACAAAAAGAGAGATAGTAATGAACAGTAAAGCTCGTAACCTCTATTCGAAAATTGACCCTATATTTATAGACATAAGGTATGAGTTTTAGAATTACAATTATGCCCTATAATCATTAGTCTTTGATGGGTTTTTTTTAGTATATTACATATGTCAAATATATTTAATGGCAAGTGGGCTTATCTGATCGGTGTGGCTCCCAGAGATTGGTGAGTGCGCCACCGATTGTTTTCCCTTGATCTTCGTCTACTTTAAGTCGATCGTCACGCCTCAGTTCGACTGGTTAGCCTTAGGTCGATCATCAGGCTTTTTAGTGGCTCGATCCTTAGGCTTGACTTCAAGGGACTCTTCTTGCTATAGAGTTGTCGACCGGTCGACAGATTCCTTCATTCATTCATCATTTGACTAAGCCGTTGGATTGCATCGAAATTCGTATCAACATATTTTTCGTCTACATATTTAATTTCCGATTCCTTTACTTTTTGAAAGTCGTGTTGCAAACATGAGAATCTTTTCCTGATACAAAAATAAAAAGTATGAATCCAATTCATGACGATATAGTTGCATAAATGACTTCCCAAGATTTTTGTGCATAAGGTATTATAAATAGGCCATGAGAGAGTAGCGGTTGCGCATGATCCTCTCTTATCCCTTCCCCTTGCACGGTTTTCTCCTTCTTCAACCTGTCACAATGTCTGGTAAAAGTGCCTCCGGTGTTGATAGGGACGGGCTTCTCATGGCCCTTGTCGGCATGCGAGCCAAGGGCCTAAAGGTTGAAGCGAAGAGAAAGCTGGCGGAGGAAAAAACCTATGGGAGAAACAAGCAAGAAGAGAGTATTGAAGAAATCCAAAGTTAATGATCAGGAGAATCAAAGAGAATCCTCAGGCTCTCTTACAGGTTCACAGCACGAGAGACTTCGTGAGCAAACCGTGGGACGACCGGTTGACCCTCCGACGGGGCCCATGGTTACGGTGGATGATTCTGCTGATACGGGGAAGGCGTTTGCTCAGCCTGTCTCTGAGCCATCAAACCCTCAGGTTGTTGTGCNTCCTCTCTTATCCCTTCCCCTTGCACGGTTTTCTCCTTCTTCAACCTGTCACAATGTCTGGTAAAAGTGCCTTCGGTGTTGATAGGGACGCGCTTCTCATGGCCCTTGTCGGCATGCGAGCCAAGGGCCTAAAAGTTGAAGCGAAGAGAAAGCTGGCAAACCTATGGGAGAAACAAGCAAGAAGAGAGTATTGAAGAAATCCAAAGTTAATGATCAGGAGAATCAAAGAGAATCCTCAGGCTCTCTTACAGGTTCACAGCAGGAGAGACTTCGTGAGCAAACCGTGGGATGACTGGTTGACCCTCCGACGGGGCCTATGGTTACGGTCGATGATTCTGCTGATACGGGGAAGGTGTTTGGTCAGCCTGTCTCTGAGCCATCAAACCCTCAGGTTGTTGTGATCAAACAAGCGGCTAAAGGTTATGATGGAGGTAGGTGGCCTTTTTGATGAGATAAAGCACTAAAATTTGCTATTGATGTTTGATTTTAAGTCTAAAGATGTGTTGTGGAGGTTTTGGTAGAATGTTAAAAGATTTAGGAGAGAATGGTGGCTAGAACACCAAGATTAGTCTGGATTATGTTAGTTTTAGCTGATTTGAAATATTTTTTTGGAAAAGTGGCTTAATAATGGGTAAGTGGTTAGAAATTATTATTAGCTGTTAGATTAGGATGTCTACTTATCATCTGGAGTGGATGGGTGGGTTTGGATGGGTTTACAATGGTGTTTAGATTTAGGGAACAAGACAAGATCTTAATATGATCTTTCTTGGTCAAGAGCTGTGAAGAAGAGTTTGGAATGGTTGTTGGTTTGTTGATATTATAAGAAGCTTAGGGACGTGGATGAAGAGGGATGAAGAGTTTAAGAGCAAACTTTATGCAGGATTAATGAATAACATAAAAAAAAAACAAAGATAAATACCTAATCTCATCAAAGAAAAGGCAACACTTAAAGTCACCAAGCACTAAGCAACAAGAGAAAAAGTTGTCACTCAAGTATTTCATTCAATTGCCCCAAAATATTACCTATCAGCTCTATTTATTGGGATTAAAATGATAAAAAGTTAATAAAAGGAGGAGAAACTTTTGAAGGGTGGTAGGTGGCTATTAATGAAGGAAGGGGCTAGCCACCTTCTTAATTTGTTATTTTTTTTCTTTTTATGACCAACAATGNGACGTGGATGAAGAGGGATGAAGAGTTTAAGAGCAAACTTTATGCAGGATTAATGAATAACATAAAAAAAAAACAAAGATAAATACCTAATCTCATCAAAGAAAAGGCAACACTTAAAGTCACCAAGCACTAAGCAACAAGAGAAAAAGTTGTCACTCAAGTATTTCATTCAATTGCCCCAAAATNAACAAAGATAAATACCTAATCTCATCAAAGAAAAGGCAACACTTAAAGTCACCAAGCACTAAGCAACAAGAGCAAAAGTTGTCACTCAAGTATTTCATTCAATTGCCCTAAAACATTACCTATCAGCTCTATTTATTGGGATTAAAATGATAAAAAGTTAATAAAAGGAGGAGAAACTTTTGAAGGGTGGTAGGTGGCTATTAATGAAGGGGCTAGCCACCTTCTTAATTTGTTTTTTTTTTCTTTTTATGACCAACAATAAAAGCCTCCAAATTTGAAATTTTAAACATTCTAGAAACTGAAATTGAAATATAAATAATAAAATACAAATTTAAATATTTCTTCTTCTTATTGGTCTTGTGATGGTTCTTGAATGGGCTCTTAATTGGGCACTTTCTTGGGCTCTTATTTGGGCTCTTGTAAGCGGACCTTTGGCTTCATTTGATGATGTGGNAATATAAATAATAAAATACAAATTTAAATATTTCTTCTTCTTATTGGTCTTGTGATGGTTCTTGAATGGGCTTATAATTGGGCACTTTCTTGGGCTCTTATTTGGGCTCTTGTAAGTGGACCTTTGGCTTCATTTGATGATGTGCTACATCAATTCTCTCGGGTTCAATTGAACTCTTTTCCGTAGAGTTGAAATCTAAGAAGTCTTGTACTAATTGTGGGTTTAGAGTTTCCAAATCAGTGTGGGTCAGCCATGTGTCGTCAATGGGTGGCTTATTCTTCCAATGAACTGCAAAACGATGCTCAACGGCTGGTTCAAGGGGTGCTTCATTGTTGACGATACCTTCAACTTCAAGAAAAGAAGAATTTTACACATGTCGAACTATATCTCTTGCCAAAGAGTTAGTCTAATCAAGTGGATGTTTGCTAACTCCTTCATATAATAGAATATCTTCAAAATTAATAACAGGATGAATTAGTATATCGGCAGACAAATCAAGGTGATAAGCATAGATCCAATTTTTCTAAGAATTTTAAAGGGCCACAAGCTCTCGATGTAATTTTTTAAACTTAGTGGTGTGATGCCGCTCAGGACGAATGCAAATCAAAACATAGTCTCCTTTAAATTCTTGTGTTGACCTATTATGATTTGCCTTAGAAGCATATTGTTCATTACTTGAAATAATTTGTTTTCTTATGCTTTCATGAATGGTTTGAAAATCTTTGGCCAATGAAAATGCAAAATCAGAGAATGCATGAGATGGGAGGTCGACTATATTAATTGGTCGATTGGGATTTTGGTCATAAACAATTTTGAAAGGTGAAGTTTTGGTTTTCTTAGAATTAGTACCTATTATATGCAAATTCAGAGGTATGTAAATGCAAGTCCCAATTTCCTAGACTATTTTCTACAAGGCATCCTAAAAGGTTTTCTAATGTTCGATTAACTACCTCAGTTTGGTCATCTGTTTGAAGATGAAAGGCAGTTGAGAATTTTAATTTCGTGCCTAATAACTTCCAAAGGGTTTTTCAAAAATATGAAACAAATCGAACATCGCGGTCAAACACAATGGTTGAAGGTAGGTTATGTAGATGTCCAATTTCGTTAAAGAATAATCTAGCAATGTGGGAAACATCAATAGTTTTAGAGCATGGTAAAAAACGAGACATCTTTGAGTAGCTATCAATTACAATAAATATCTTGTCATGTCTTCGAGCTTATGCAGGGTAATCCTATGATAAAATCCGTAGAGAGATCTTCCCAAGGCCTATAGGGTACTGGTAATGCAGCACGTTGATCGAATTTGTTGTTATTGGCTTTTGTTTGTTTACAGGTCAAACATTGGACTACTAATTTTTTAACATCTTTCTTAATTGAAGGCCAAAAAATTGATTTTCTATTGAACATATGGTCTTATCATTTCTAAAGTGTCCAGTTATACCTTCAGAATGCATTTCAGAGATTAAAAATTCTTCCAGGAATACAAAGTTGTTTTCTCTTATATAGATATCCATTGAATACAAAGGAGTTCCTGGAATTTTTATTTTTAGAGAGCTTATAGTTAAAGTTACCCTAGATGGCATTAGCAGATTTATTCTCAATTCCAAGTTATTGTTGAGAACAAAAGAATGATCGTGAAGGAATTCACCATTAGCATGTTTATGGCTAACTTTCGTTGAGTATTAATGAATTTTAGGGCATGATGATCGGAGTTAACAATGAACTCCTTATGTAAAAGATAATGACTCCAGTGTCTCAAAGATTGAATAACAACATATAATTATCTTTTATATGTCGAATATCGTTGTTTAGCCTTATTCAATTTCTCACTAAAGAAAACTATTCGGTGATTTTTTAAACTATTCGAATAGTCGACATGAAAGTCCTACGGCTAGACCCTAGGCTATTAAAAAGGAGAGACTAGGCCTCAACCAAAAGAGAGGTCAACACTCCAGCTAGACTTTTATAGCTCCGCAAGAATGAGGGGAAGCTAGTCGCGCCTCCCACCCCCCATTTCAATTGGAAAAATGTCTGAAGTACACGATGGATACAATTTAGTGGGAGAAATGGATATCCCCCATTGGGAAGAAAAGTTTCCCACCTTAGACAGTGGTTTGCCCTCTCTTTATCTCTTAATGAAAGGGAAATGATCTTTGTCGGATTGGTCCTTTTCGCACGAACGAGGAGCTGGTGTGTGGATGAGAGGCCACTACGCTCTTATTGATAGGGAGACAAATTGGATTCCCAATATTCCCATGAATGGGCATTATTTGTCTACCTTGGTGGAGATATTGTGATCCTCAGCTTTTGAGGTGTAGCGATCGATGAGTAGGTAGGAAATGTTTCAGAGGGTTGATCGATACCACACGTTAGCTTGGGAGGCTTCACACTTCCAAGTGATTCTCCTTGATGGAGCCGAAGAACAAGCCGATAGATCAGCCTCAAGGATCCGAAAGCTGAAACGAAAGGCCGTTATAGCTGATGAGAGGTTTACCTTTGGATGAGAGTAAGTCAGAGGCTCAAGAGCTTGACAATCAGATGGTTGCTCTCCTTAAGGAGAACCAAGAGCTTAAAGAGAAACTGTCCTCGATGATAACCCGAGAGGAACGTGTCGGGGGCCTTTCTCGTCTAATAGAGGTCAGTACTTCCCTCGCCATCAAAAGATTTATGAAACATAAATGGGTTGATCCCTAATGACTGGAGATGGAAGAGTTTGGTACACTCTTTCAGATCCTGAAGATGCGGAAGGGTTGGCCATGCCGAGGGAGTGTAGGAGGCCGAAGAGGAGGATGTTGAGGATGTTGAATAGTTCTTCAATGTTTAAACCTGAATGTTCTTTAGAAATTTTCTTTTCTTTTTTGAATGTGATGTGTCATAGAAGTGTAAACGAAGAAAAGCTTTTTGTAGCCGGAAGAGCTTCATATAAATGAAGACATTTCTTATTTCTTCTGTCAATGAAAGAATCTCTTTTTTTTTTTACTTTGTACGTCATGTTTACTTGTGGTTATGTTTTGCCTAGCCGGTCGGTTATTAATTTTCGGGGACAAAATCCTTAGTGAGCTAATTGAGGGAGGTTGCGGTCTCCGTTAGATTTGCTTAGCTAAACCACGAAGACGATTACCATAATATCCCTCACGGAGCCTGTCGTTGTCGGGTGGCAAATCATCTCTAGAGCCGATGATGATCGCTGTATACTCCTCGTGGAGCTTCTCGTTGTCGGGTGACAAATCATCTCTAGGGTTTAAGATGATCGTCGTATATCCCTCACAGAGCTTGTCATTTCGGGTGGCGAATCATCTCAAGGGTAAAAAATGATCGTTGTATACCTCTTATCGAGCTTGTCTTTGTCGAGTGGTGAATCATCTCTAGGACGTTAGAGCCTGGTTCTTTACTTTTCACTTACATGGGCCCTAGTTGCTAAGATAGATTTCCAAGGTTAGTTTCCCCTCTTCTTTGGAGGTGGTTGCCCCAATTTCCCTATTCCCCAAGATGATTGTCACCGTACCCTTCGTGAAGTTTGTCGCATGGGACAGAGAACATCTCAGATTATATTGTTTTTTTCTTAGCTGGAGGGCTTAAGTTTGTGGAAAGCGATGTCCCTCGTCTGGTCGGCCCAAAGGGGATTTTTTTCTTCTGATCGGACAATAACGACCTTCATTGTCGGGTTATTTCATTTTTAGGTACGTTAGTTCCCTGAGCGTAGATAACTTTGCTTGAAAGTTCCTCTTCTTTTTTGTCTTAGTTCCTCGAGTTTATTTGACTTGGGGAAATTATGATAAACATCACAATTTAGAAAAAAATAGTCTATTTATCCTTTGTTTCTTGATGAAAAAGATTACAAATAAATATCAGGAAGTTCCATTAACTTTCAATACAAATTTTAATGAAAAATTCTTTTCAAGTCATCGTCGCTCCAAGTTCGTGAAACTTTGTTTCATGCATACTTTTTTTAATTTGTACGCCTCAGATCTCGCCCTCTATTTAATGACGTAGGGGTTGTTCCAAGTTTGGTCTAGTTTTTTTATTGCCTCTTCTTGAGCTGTGAGGTTGGCTTTCCTCAATACCAAATCTCTAGGGACGAATGCTTCTTCTCAGACGTTTTTGTTGTGGTATTTGGTCGTCCTCCGTTTAACCTCTTCTTACCGAAGAGTTGAGTTAGCCCAGCTTTCTTCTATCAAGTCTAATACAAGCATTATTTCTTCGTTGTTTGCTTCGTGCCATTCTGCTAGATTTTCTTCCTTAAAAGTAAAAGCGGTCANGCTTAGCTCTTTTCGAGTCATTCGAGCAATCATTTTCACTTGAACTTCTTCCTACTCTGATTAATATTGTTTTAGCAGCTTCATTTGTGTTTTGAAGCCAATATTATGCAATAAATTGAGCCAAACATATTATTTTTGTTGAAACTTCCGACGCAAATTTTCTTATGAAATGCAGGTTTATTCGCCACGAGGTGACACTGTACACACATCAAAGGGAAAATCTGGTGACAAATTTGAGTTTAAAGCTCCTAGCAATGGAATGTACAAGTTTTGTTTTCACAATCCATCAAAAATTCCGGAGTCCATATCTTTCAACATCCATGTTGGCCATATTCCTAGCGAGCAACATCTTGCCAAAAATGGTTTGTATATTTTGAGGGGATATAAGTACGGAAATGATAAATCTTAATATAATGCTCNCATCCATGTTGGCCATATTCCTAGCGAGCAACATCTTGCCAAAAATGGTTTGTATATTTTGAGGGGCTATAAGTATGGAAATGATAAATCTTAATATAATGCTCTCATACTTAGGGATAGTAACATTAGCCATGATCATTGGTCCCATGATAACCATTTGATTATGGATTTATGAATATTCATTTTCTATTTAAATTATTTTAGTGATAACCTTTTGTGGCATTTACTAAATAGCACACAATTCTTGTATATTTACATATATCTCACCTAAACTTTAATATTTACAAACATAGCACTCAAATTCTTAATATCACATAAAAATAGCACTATTATCACTTTTAAAAAGTGAAATACAAATAACACTATTATCACTTTTAAAAAGTGAAATACATTTTGTTATGCATAAGTTTAAAGCATCAAAATGCTATATATATAAATATGAAGTTTAGTTGTGAGATATGTAAATAGATAAGAATCGTGTGCTACATATGTAAATTTCTCTAACCTTTTTTGTGATGTAGAACACCTTGATCCCGTGAATGTAAAGATTGCCGAGCTTAGAGAATCATTGGAGTCTGTTACCTTGGAACAACGGTACTTGAAAGCACGTGAAGCTCGCCATCGGCTCAGTAAGCAACATTCATTAAGTTACTATAAATTAGAAGGATTGAGCCTAATAATAAAAAGAGTCCTCATGCTTGATGGTGAAAAAATTTTAGGGGTCCTTTTTTGGTGGTTTATAGATTGAACATTCAATATTATCTTTAGAAGGGTTTTGGGATTTCACCAATAAAGAATTTAAATCATCAATTTAAAAAAGAATCACATTCCTTTATTTTAAATTATAATCTATATCATATATCTTTTTAGTTGTGGTACAAATAAGTCAATTTTTTAGCCAATTTCTTTCTTAAACTGCAAGATAATTTCTGATTTTATCCATCTTAGTTATATTTTCATCTAATTGCTTTAGAAATTACAAATTCTTCTGATAGAATTTTTAATATTATTAAAATAAGATGAATACTACATATGCATGTATTTGTATACATACATAGGTGTTTTTCATTTGATACCTATTTTATGTATGTTAAGATTCCTACATGCCTTAATATTTTTTTAAAAAGTTAACATGCTTAATCAAAATAATTAATTCAATAAATCTCAAGTAAAATTTGCCTGAAAATCTAAACATTTTCTTAAAATTAATTATTGAAATATTTTTCTTATGTTGTATGACAATGTGCAAATACATAATATTGTAAAATTAAAAAGCTTGACTGAACACACCAATTTAATAAATATAACAATAAATCTAGTTTGAGATATTATTAAGAAGGGGCATTTACATGCATAGAACCCAATTCTTTTGTTTTTACATATCTAACCCCTAAAATTTACTTTTTTACATTTATACCGCTTAAATATTTCATATCACATAAAAAAAATCACTATTTTAACTTTTAAAAATTGAAATACACATTTTAATGCGTGGGTAAGATGACATATACGTAAAGACTAAAGTTTAGGTGTTAGATATGTAAATACATAAGCCTATGTATGTAAATCTTCCTTTTAAATATTCTATTATGATCTTTAACTATTGTGCACTTATTACATGTGCATTCTTAGCATTTATATATGGATAAAGTTTAGTCAACACTTCTAAAAATTATATTATCTCAAATGTAATTTCTTCAATTTCATACACAAAAGAAGTACAAACAAAATTTTAATTTTTAAATGCAAATATATAATTATTATTGTTGAAAGCACACCTAAGGAATAGAGCGTCACAGAGAGATAACAAAAAGAGAGATAGTAATGAACAGTAAAGCTCGTAACCTCTATTCGAAAATTGACCCTATATTTATAGACATAAGGTATGAGTTTTAGAATTACAATTATGCCCTATAATCATTAGTCTCTGATGGGGTTTTTTTTAGTATATTACATATGTCAAATATATTTAATGGCAAGTGGGCTTATCTGATCGGTGTGGCTCCCAGAGATTGGTGAGTGCGCCACCGATTGTTTTCCCTCGATCTTCGTCTACTTTAAGTCGATTGTCACGCCTCGGTTCGACTGGTTAGCCTTAGGTCGATCATCAGGCTTTTTAGTGGCTCGATCCTTAGGCTTGACTTCAAGGGACTCTTCTTGCTATAGAGTTGTCGACCGGTCGACAGATTCCTTCATTCATTCATCATTTGACTAAGCCGTTGGATTGCATCGAAATTCGTATCAACATATTTTTCGTCTACATATTTAATTTCCGATTCCTTTACTTTTTGAAAGTCGTGTTGCAAACATGAGAATCTTTTCCTGATACAAAAATAAAAAGTATGAATCCAATTCATGACGATATAGTTGCATAAATGACTTCCCTAGATTTTTGTGCATAAGGTATTATAAATAGGCCATGAGAGAGTAGCGGTTGCGCATGATCCTCTCTTATCCCTTCCCCTTGCACGGTTTTCTCCTTCTTCAACCTGTCACAATGTCTGGTAAAAGTGCCTTCGGTGTTGATAGGGACGCGCTTCTCATGGCCCTTGTCGGCATGCGAGCCAAGGGCCTAAAAGTTGAAGCGAAGAGAAAGCTGGCAAACCTATGGGAGAAACAAGCAAGAAGAGAGTATTGAAGAAATCCAAAGTTAATGATCAGGAGAATCAAAGAGAATCCTCAGGCTCTCTTACAGGTTCACAGCACGAGAGACTTCGTGAGCAAACCGTGGGACGACCGGTTGACCCTCCGACGGGGCCCATGGTTACGGTGGATGATTCTGCTGATACGGGGAAGGCGTTTGCTCAGCCTGTCTCTGAGCCATCAAACCCTCAGGTTGTTGTGCTCAAACAAGCGGCTAAAGGTTATGATGGAGGTAGGTGGCCTTTTTGATGAGATAAAGCACTAAAATTTGCTATTGATGTTTGATTTTAAGTCTAAAGATGTGTTGTGGAGGTTTTGGTAGAATGTTAAAAGATTTAGGAGAGAATGGTGGCTAGAACACCAAGATTAGTCTGGATTATGTTAGTTTTAGCTGATTTGAAATATTTTTTTGGAAAAGTGGCTTAATAATGGGTAAGTGGTTAGAAATTATTATTAGCTGTTAGATTAGGATGTCTACTTATCATCTGGAGTGGATGGGTGGGTTTGGATGGGTTTACAATGGTGTTTAGATTTAGGGAACAAGACAAGATCTTAATATGATCTTTCTTGGTCAAGAGCTGTGAAGAAGAGTTTGGAATGGTTGTTGGTTTGTTGATATTATAAGAAGCTTAGGGACGTGGATGAAGAGGGATGAAGAGTTTAAGAGCAAACTTTATGCAGGATTAATGAATAACATAAAAAAAAACAAAGATAAATACCTAATCTCATCAAAGAAAAGGCAACACTTAAAGTCACCAAGCACTAAGCAACAAGAGCAAAAGTTGTCACTCAAGTATTTCATTCAATTGCCCTAAAACATTACCTATCAGCTCTATTTATTGGGATTAAAATGATAAAAAGTTAATAAAAGGAGGAGAAACTTTTGAAGGGTGGTAGGTGGCTATTAATGAAGGAAGGGGCTAGCCACCTTCTTAATTTGTTATTTTTTTTCTTTTTATGACCAACAATAAAAGCCTCCAAATTTGAAATTTTAAACATTCTAGAAACTGAAATTGAAATATAAATAATAAAATACAAATTTAAATATTTCTTCTTCTTATTGGTCTTGTGATGGTTCTTGAATGGGCTCATAATTGGGCACTTTCTTGGGCTCTTATTTGGGCTCTTGTAAGCGGACCTTTGGCTTCATTTGATGATGTGCTACATCAATTCTCTCGGGTTCAATTGAACTCTTTTCCGTAGAGTTGAAATCTAAGAAGTCTTGTACTAATTGTGGGTTTAGAGTTTCCAAATCAGTGTGGGTCAGCCATGTGTCGTCAATGGGTGGCTTATTCTTCCAATGAACTGCAAAACGATGCTCAACAGCTGGTTCAAGGGGTGCTTCATTGTTGACGATACCTTCAACTTCAAGAAAAGAAGAATTTTACACATGTCGAACTATATCTCTTGCCAAAGAGTTAGTCTAATCAAGTGGATGTTTGCTAACTCCTTCATATAATAGAATATCTTCAAAATTAATAACAGGATGAATTAGTATATCGGCAGACAAATCAAGGTGATAAGCATAGATCCAATTTTTCTAAGAATTTTAAAGGGCCACAAGCTCTCGATGTAATTTTTTAAACTTAGTGGTGTGATGCCGCTCAGGACGAATGCAAATCAAAACATAGTCTCCTTTAAATTCTTGTGTTGACCTATTATGATTTGCCTTAGAAGCATATTGGTCATTACTTGAAATAATTTGTTTTCTTATGCTTTCATGAATGGTTTGAAAATCTTTGGCCAATGAAAATGCAAAATCAGAGAATGCATGAGATGGGAGGTGGACTATATCAATTGGTCGATTGGGATTTTGGTCATAAACAATTTTGAAAGGTGAAGTTTTGGTTTTCTTAGAATTAGTACCTATTATATGCAAATTCAGAGGTATGTAAATGCAAGTCCCAATCTCCTAGACTATTTTCTACAAGGCATCTTAAAAGGTTTTCTAATGTTCGATTAATNAGGCATCCTAAAAGGTTTTCTAATGTTCGATTAACTACCTCAGTTTGGTCATCTGTTTGAAGATGAAAGGCAGTTGAGAATTTTAATTTCGTGCCTAATAACTTCCAAAGGGTTTTTCAAAAATATGAAACAAATCGAACATCGCGGTCAAACACAATGGTTGAAGGTAGGTCATGTAGATGTCCAATTTCGTTAAAGAATAATCTAGCAATGTGGGAAACATCATTAGTTTTAGAGCATGGTAAAAAATGAGACATCTTTGAGTAGCTATCAATTACAATAAATATCTTGTCATGTCTTCGAGCTTATGCAGGGTAATCCTATGATAAAATCCGTAGAGAGATCTTCCCAAGGCCTATAGGGTACTGGTAATGCAACACGTTGATCGAATTTGTTGTTATTGGCTTTTGTTTGTTTACAGGTCAAACATTGGACTTCTAATTTTTTAACATCTTTCTTAATTGAAGGCCAAAAAATTGATTTTCTATTGAACATATGGTCTTATCATTTCTAAAGTGTCCAGTTATACCTTCAGAATGCATTTCAGAGATTAAAAATTCTCTAAGTGAAGTTCCAGGAATACAAAGTTGTTTTCTCTTATATAGATATCCATTGAATAAAAAGGAGTTCCTGGAATTTTTAGTTTTAGAGAGCTTATAGTTAAAGTTACCCTAGATGGCATTAGCAGATTTATTCTCAATTCCAAGTTATTGTTGAGAACAAAAGAATGATCGTGAAGGAATTCACCATTAGCATGTTTATGGCTTACTTTCGTTGAGTATTAATGAATTTTAGGGCATGATGATCGGAGTTAACAATGAACTCCTTATGTAAAAGATAATGACTCCAGTGTCTTAAAGATTGAATAACAACATAAAATTATCTATTATATGTCGAATATCGTTGTTTAGCCTTATTCAATTTCTCACTAAAGTAAACTATTCTGTGATTTTTTAAACTATTCGAATAGTCGACAGGAAAGTCCTACGGCTAGACCTTAGGCTATTAAAAAGAAGAGACTAGGCANTGAAGTTTTGGTTTTCTTAGAATTAGTACCTATTATATGCAAATTCAGAGGTATGTAAATGCAAGTCCCAATTTCCTAGACTATTTTCTACAAGGCATCCTAAAAGGTTTTCTAATGTTCGATTAACTACCTCAGTTTGGTCATCTGTTTGAAGATGAAAGGCAGTTGAGAATTTTAATTTCGTGCCTAATAACTTCCAAAGGGTTTTTCAAAAATATGAAACAAATCGAACATCGCGGTCAAACACAATGGTTGAAGGTAGGTTATGTAGATGTCCAATTTCGTTAAAGAATAATCTAGCAATGTGGGAAACATCAATAGTTTTAGAGCATGGTAAAAAACGAGACATCTTTGAGTAGCTATCAATTACAATAAATATCTTGTCATGTCTTCGAGCTTATGCAGGGTAATCCTATGATAAAATCCGTAGAGAGATCTTCCCAAGGCCTATAGGGTACTGGTAATGCAGCACGTTGATCGAATTTGTTGTTATTGGCTTTTGTTTGTTTACAGGTCAAACATTGGACTACTAATTTTTTAACATCTTTCTTAATTGAAGGCCAAAAAATTGATTTTCTATTGAACATATGGTCTTATCATTTCTAAAGTGTCCAGTTATACCTTCAGAATGCATTTCAGAGATTAAAAATTCTTCCAGGAATACAAAGTTGTTTTCTCTTATATAGATATCCATTGAATACAAAGGAGTTCCTGGAATTTTTATTTTTAGAGAGCTTATAGTTAAAGTTACCCTAGATGGCATTAGCAGATTTATTCTCAATTCCAAGTTATTGTTGAGAACAAAAGAATGATCGTGAAGGAATTCACCATTAGCATGTTTATGGCTTACTTTCGTTGAGTATTAATGAATTTTAGGGCATGATGATCGGAGTTAACAATGAACTCCTTATGTAAAAGATAATGACTCCAGTGTCTCAAAGATTGAATAACAACATATAATTATCTTTTATATGTCGAATATCGTTGTTTAGCCTTATTCAATTTCTCACTAAAGAAAACTATTCGGTGATTTTTTAAACTATTCGAATAGTCGACATGAAAGTCCTACGGCTAGACCCTAGGCTATTAAAAAGGAGAGACTAGGCCTCAACCAAAAGAGAGGTCAACACTCCAGCTAGACTTTTATAGCTCCGCAAGAATGAGGGGAAGCTAGTCGCGCCTCCCACCCCCCATTTCAATTGGAACAATGTCTGAAGTACACGATGGATACAATTTAGTGGGAGAAATGGATATCCCCCATTGGGAAGAAAAGTTTCCCACCTTAGACAGTGGTTTGCCCTCTCTTTATCTCTTAATGAAAGGGACATGATCTTTGTCGGATTGGTCCTTTTCGCACGAACGAGGAGCTGGTGTGTGGATGAGAGGCCACTACGCTCTTATTGATAGGGAGACAAATTGGATTCCCAATATTCCCATGAATGGGCATTATTTGTCTACCTTGGTGGAGATATTGTGATCCTCAGCTTTTGAGGTGTAGCGATCGATGAGTAGGTAGGAAATGTTTCAGAGGGTTGATCGATACCACACGTNTTTTCGCACGAACGAGGAGCTGGTGTGTGGATGAGAGGCCACTACGCTCTTATTGATAGGGAGACAAATTGGTTTCCCAATATTCCCATGAATGGGCATTATTTGTCTACCTTGGTGGAGATGTTGTGATCCTCAGCTTTTGAGGTGTAGCGATCGATGAGTAGGCAGGAAATGTTTCAGACGGTTGATCGATACCACACGCTAGCTTGGGAGGCTTCACACTTCCAAGTGATTCTCCTTGATGGAGCCGAAGAACAAGCCGATAGATCAGCCTCAAGGATCCGAAAGCTGAAACGAAAGGCCGTTATAGCTGATGAGAGGTTTACCTTTGGATGAGAGTAAGTCAGAGGCTCAAGAGCTTGACAATCAGATGGTTGCTCTCCTTAAGGAGAACCAAGAGCTTAAAGAGAAACTGTCCTCGATGATAACCCGAGAGGAACGTGTCGGGGGCCTTTCTCGTCTAATAGAGGTCAGTACTTCCCTCGCCATCAAAAGATTTATGAAACATAAATGGGTTGATCCCTAATGACTGGAGATGGAAGAGTTTGGTACACTCTTTCAGATCCTGAAGATGCGGAAGGGTTGGCCATGCCGAGGGAGTGTAGGAGGCCGAAGAGGAGGATGTTGAGGATGTTGAATAGTTCTTCAATGTTTAAACCTGAATGTTCTTTANGATTCTCCTTGATGGAGCCGAAGAACAAGCCGATAGATCAGCCTCAAGGATCCGAAAGCTGAAACGAAAGGCTGTTATAGCTGATGAGAGGTTTACCTTTGGATGAGAGTAAGTCAGAGGCTCAAGAGCTCGACAATCAGATGGTTACTCTCCTTAAGGAGAACCAAGAGCTTAAAGAGAAACTGTCCTTGATGATAACCCGAGAGGAACGTGTCGGGGGCCTTTCTCGTCTAATAGAGGTCAGTACTTCCCTCGCCATCAAAAGATTTATGAAACATAAATTGGTTGATCCCTAATGACTGGAGATGGAAGAGTTTGGTACACTCTTTCAGATCCTGAAGATGAATGGGCTGATCGGGCGGCGAAAGGGTTGGCCATGCCGAGGGAGTGTAGGAGGCCGAAGAGGAGGATGTTGAGGATGTTGAAGAGTTCTCCAATGTTTAAACCTGAATGTTCTTTGNGAACATCTCAGATTATATTGTTTTTTTCTTAGCTGGAGGGCTTAAGTTTGTGGAAAGCGATGTCCCTCGTCTGGTCGGCCCAAAGGGGATTTTTTTCTTCTGATCGGACAATAACGACCTTCATTGTCGGGTTATTTCATTTTTAGGTACGTTAGTTCCCTGAGCGTAGATAACTTTGCTTGAAAGTTCCTCTTCTTTTTTGTCTTAGTTCCTCGAGTTTATTTGACTTGGGGAAATTATGATAAACATCACAATTTAGAAAAAAATAGTCTATTTATCCTTTGTTTCTTGATGAAAAAGATTACAAATAAATATCAGGAAGTTCCATTAACTTTCAATACAAATTTTAATGAAAAATTCTTTTCAAGTCATCGTCGCTCCAAGTTCGTGAAACTTTGTTTCATGCATACTTTTTTAATTTGTACGCCTCAGATCTCGCCCTCTAGTTAATGATGTAGGGGTTGTTCCAAGTTTGGTCTAGTTTTTTTATTGCCTCTTCTTGAGCTGTGAGGTTGGCTTTCCTCAATACCAAATCTCTAGGGACGAATGCTTCTTCTCAGACGTTTTTGTTGTGGTATTTGGTCGTCCTCCGTTTAACCTCTTCTTACCGAAGAGTTGAGTTAGCCCAGCTTTCTTCTATCAAGTCTAATACAAGCATTATTCCTTCGTTGTTTGCTTCGTGCCATTCTGCTAGATTTTCTTCCTTAAAAGTAAAAGCGGTCGGAACCTCTGACTGTAGTGATTTTATTTGACTGACAACATTGATTCCATCCCGTGAGACAACATGAACGGAGTTTGGCCAGGTTGATGTTGATNGTGTTCGATTCTAAAGTTGGCGAATCTCTCGATTCCAGCCTTCATTTTTTCGAGGTACTTTGTGATAACCTCATCCCTTGTCGATAACTTTCCATTAACTTGATTCATGACTAGTTACGAGTTCGTCCTCACTAGTATGTGCAGAGCTCACACTGGTCGCCAAGCAGAGACCTGCGATCAAAGTTTCATACTCTGCTTAGTTATTAGTTACTTAGAAACTTACATCGACTGAGTGGTAAATATTTTTTTCCCAATTGGGCTGCATAAGAACATTTTGAGTCTCACTCCATATTGGCTANTGGCGAATCTCTCGATTCCAGCCTTCATTTTTTCGAGGTACTTTGTGATAACCTCATCCCTTGTCGATAACTCTCCATTAACTTGATTCATGACTAGTTACGAGTTTGTCCTCACTAGTATGTGCGGAGCTCACACTGGTCGCCAAGCAGAGACCTGCGATCAAAGTTTCATACTCTACTTAGTTATTAGTTACTTAGAAACTTACATCGACTGAGCGGTAAATATTTTTTCCCAATTGGGCTGCATAAGAACATTTTGAGTCTCACTCTATATTGGCTGGATGCTCCATCGGGGAACAGTGTCCATGCATACCCGTCGGTTGCCAACTTCTCATCTTCCACTAGTTCAGGGAAATCCGCCACAAAGTCAGGGATTGCCTGCACCTTAATCGTCGCTCGAGGAACGTAGGAGATGTTGAATACACTTAGTTATACCGCCCACTTGAGTAACCTACCGGAATGCTCCGACCGAGTGAACATATGTTAATGGATGGTCAGTAATGACTCGGTTTGGGTGTATTTGAAAATATGGTCGGAGCCTACACACTGAAATGATTAAAGAAAATATTAGCTTTTCCATTATCGAGTACCTGAATTCAGCATCTCTGAGGACCTNCTCCGACCGAGTGAACATATGTTAATGGATGGTCAGTAATGACTCGGTTTGGGTGTATTTGAAAATATGGTCTGAGCCTACGCACTGAAATGATCAAAGAAAATATTAGCTTTTCCATTATCGAGTACCTGAATTCAGCATCTCTGAGGACCCTGTTGGTGTAGTATACTTGGTATTGTTTCTCTAGTTATTCCCTGGCCGAGACTGAACTGACTACCTTTGGTTCCACTTCTAGTTATAGAGAAAGTCCTTTTTGTTTTGGAATTTGAATTAGAGGTGGAGAGGCGAGAGATCGTTTAAGGCTTGTGAAGGCTTCTTCACACTGGGCGGTCCACTCAGAATTTTTGGCCTTCCTTGGTTATGAAGAAAGCTGCACATTTATCCCCTAATTTGGAGATGAACTGGCTGAGTTCAGCCNAGACTGAACTGACTACCTTTGGTTCCACTTCTAGTTATAGAGAAAGTCCTTTTTGTTTTGGAATTTGAATTAAAGGTGGAGAGGCGAGAGATCGTTTAAGGCTTGTGAAGGCTTCTTCACACTCGGCGGTCCACTCAGAATTTTTGGCCTTCCTTGGTACTATGAAGAAAGCTGCACATTTATCCCCTAATTTGGAGATGAACTGGCTGAGTTCAGCTATCCAACCAGTTAGTTTTTGAATTTCTTTAGCACTCATGGGGGTTGGCTTTTATGTTTTCAGTGGTCAATAAGATATCAAAGGAACTTGCCTATTGAGGCTCTAAATGTCATGCATTTTAATGGATTTAACCTCATGTTGAATTCTTAAGTGTTTGAAAGATTTCTTTTAAATCTTATATATATTGTGTGACCGATCGATTTTTAACTAACATATCATCAACATATACTTCAATATTTTTCTCCTTTGATTCATGAAAATTATATTCATAAGGCGTTAACAAGTCGCCCTAACATTTTTTAGCCCAAAGGATATTACATCATAAAAATAAGTTCTTTCACTGGTATTAAAATAAGTTTTTTCCCGTCAACGGAGTACACTTTAATTTGGTGGTATCTAGAGAATGCATCCAGTAAGCTCAAGACTCAGTGGTCGATTGTTGAATTTACTAGGGCATCAATCCTCTACATGGGGTTTCCGTCTTTGGGGTGGGTTGAATTCAGGTTGGTAAAATTACGACACATGCTCTGTTGTTAGTCTTTTGCACCATCACGACATTGGAGATCCATTTGGGTACTACACCTCTTGAATATAGTCAGCATTTTTCAGCTTTTGTACCTCCTCTCCGATGGGTCCTGCTAGTGTTGATGTCGAGGTTATGATCTTTTGCTTCACCGTTTTGGTTGATGTATCGATGTTAAACCGATAGCACGCCACGTCGATCGGTACACCAGGCATTTCTACTGCTGACTAGACAAAAACGTCTTGGTTCCCTCAGAGAGTCGGGACCAACAACTCTCTGTATCCTCCATCAAAAGCTTCACTAATTAGGAAACATTTATCTGATTCTTTGTCGATGGCAGGTATCTCCAGGGTGGTCTCAGTAGTCTTGAGATTTTTTAAATTATGGATATCTATGGGGTCNAGTCGGGACCAACAACTCTCTGTATCCTCCATCAAAAGCTTCACTAATTAGGAAACATTTATCTGATTCTTTATCGATGGCAGATATCTCCAGGGTGGTCTCAGTAGTCTTGAGATTTTTTAAATTATGGATATCTATGGGGTTGTGTTCCACATTGTTGATGGCTCGAAGGTAGCAAACCCGAGATTGTTCTAAGTTTTTTCTTACTGTGATGATTTCTCCATCTCCCAAGAATTCCACTACAACGTGATAGGTAGAAACTACCGCTCTGAAGCTATTCAGAAGCGGGTGGCCGAAGATGATGTTGTATGTTGGGGAAGAATATACCACAAGCAAACCCTTCCTTGATGTGAACTATTTTTCATTTTCTTCCTAGTTGAGTGCAAATCCTATCTTTCCAAATATTTCTTTCCTTTAATCTGAAAAGCCATATAACTGACCAGTCGACACGGTCATCCGGTCGACTGATAGGCTCAGCTTGTCAAACATAGTTTTGAACAACACGTTGACTGAGTTCCCCGTCTCAAGTTGCTCCCTAACTGATAGTTATTGATTACGGTCATCACCATGATAGCATTATTGTACGGGTTTTCTTTTTGGGGGTTGATCCTTTTTTGTAAAGAAAATAGGTGGATGGCTTTTATTCTTTGGGGCAAAAGTAGTGACGCAAAGTTCCCTAGTATGTTGCCCCTTTTGGTTGGATCGTCGGGATGATTTGGTTCCCCCTAATATGGCGGGTGCTACCCTAGTTATATGAATGGTGTTGGTGTGGACTGACCAATCTGGTACTTTTACAATTGGGGCTTTTCCTTGCCTCTAGGTCGCAGTTCCTGGAGCCACAAACTTCTTCAACTTTCTCGCCTTGATTAACTCTTTAATCAGATTTCGAAGATGTCCACACCCATCCATGTCATGGCCATGATCTTTTTGGTACTTGCAGTATTTCTTGGTATCTCCAAGGAAAGCTCCGTCTCTCAATAGTGGCGTTTTCCTAAAAAAATTCTTGTCCCGGATGGCGTCTACTATTTTTGCCATTGATGCCCTCAAAGGAGTGGCCTTCGGACCTTCGGGTCGTATCGTGGTCGTTCATGGTGTTGGGTTGGTCTTTTATGATATTGAATCAATCGTTGGTTTTGGTTCCTTGTCTGGTCGCTGTGATAGTCGGCTACATTGTTGTTGTGGGGATGATTTTTGTAACACGGGCGAATGGGTGGTCGTGTGTTCTTCTTCGGTCTCTACCCAATACTTTGTGGTGGCCTTTTCTGGAATCTCTGATTTGGGAGCTCGGGCTTTGGAACGTGCTCAAACTGTTGATGTACTTGTTGGCCATCTCCATTAGTTCGGTTAAACTTTTGGGGTTCTGCAAGTTTGAGGTCGAAGCAGAACCTCTCGGACTTCAATCCTTGGCTCAGAGCGACCTGGGCCTTATCGGATTTCAAGTATTTTACCTTCGATATTTCTATNTTAGTTCGGTTAAACTTTTGGGGTTCTGCAAGTTTGAGGTCGAAGCAGAACCTCTCGGACTTCAATCCTTGGGTCAGAGCGACCTGGGCCTTATCGGATTTCAAGTATTTTACCTCCGATATTTCTAGCTGAAATCGAGCAACGAACGATCACAAACTGTCATTGGTCCCTGCTTAAGTTGCCACAGGGAATGGACACTCTTCTTAGGCCTTTGGGCACTCGTGAACTGTGCCAAAAAAAGCCTTTTTGAATTCCATAAAACAGGTAATTACCCTAACCGGTAGTGCGTTGAGCCATCTTNAGCTGAAATCGAGCAACGAACGATCACAAACTGTCATTGGTCCCTGCTTAAGTTGCCACAGGGAATGGACACCCTTCTTAGGCCTTTGGGCACTCGTGAACTGTGCCAAAAAAAGCCTTTTTGAATTCCGTAAAACAGGTAATTACCCTAACCGGTCGTGCGTTGAGCCATCTCNGGTCATCCGGTCGACTGATAGGCTCAGCTTGTCAAACATAGTTTTGAACAACACGTTGACTGAGTTCCCCGTGTCAATCAAGTTGCTCCCTAACTGATAGTTATTTATTACGGTCATCACCATGATAGCATTATTGTACGGGTTTTCTTTTTGGGGGTTGATCCTTGTTTGTAAAGAAAATAGGTGGATGGCTTTTATTCTTTGGGGCAAAAGTAGTGACGTAAAGTTCCCTAGTATGTTGCCCCTTTTGGTTGGATCGTCGGGATGATTCGGTTCCCCCTAATATGGCGGGTGCTACCCCAGTTATATTAATGGTGTTGGTGTGGACTGACCAATCTGGTACTTTTACAATTGGGGCTTTTCCTTGCCTCTAGGTGGCAGTTCCTGGAGCCACGGACTTCTTCAACTTTCTCGCCTTGATTAACTCTTTAATCAGATTTCGAAGATGTCCACACCCATTCGTGTCATGGCCATGATCTTTGGTACTTGCAGTATTTCTTGGTGTCTCTAAGGAAAGCTCCGTCTCTCAAAAGTGGCANAGTCTCTGAGGGGGTTTTTTTAGTACATTACATGTGTCAGATATATTAAATGGCAAGTGGGCTTATCCGATCGGTGTGGGCCTAGACAATCAGTGGGTGCACAGTCCATTGTTTTCCTTCGATCCACCTTGCCGGTTTTTAGTCGGTCATCATGGTTTGGTTCGATCAGTTAGTTTAGGCCGGTCGTCAGGCTCTTTAGTGGCTCGATCCTTAAGCTTGGCGTCAAGGGGCTCTTCTTGCTCTGGACTTGTCGGCTGTGGGCAGATTCCTTCATTCGTTCTTCATTTGACTTGACTATTATTTTGCCTCGAGATTCATGTTGACATATTTTTCGTATACAATTATATACCAACAATTAAATGGAGCCTTAAAAGAGTTGCAAATACTTATAGAGAGCCAGGATGCAAGAGAGAAATGTTGAAAAGAGCAGAAAAGTTTTTGGAAGATTTACATACATCCCATTTAATTCCTTTTTATTTATATATCTCACACCAAAACTTCAGTTCTTGCATACACACCATCTTAACTATGCATGAAAGGTGTATTTCACTTTTTAAAAGTTAAAGATTTAGATGGTATAAACATAAAAACCAAAGTTTAGGTGTTAGATATGTAAAAACATAGGAATTGGGTGGTATGTATCTAATAACGTAAATGCCCCAAATTTGTATGTTTCATGGTTCTCTTGGATGCAAAGGAGTTAACATTGGAATATTGGATATAGTTATTAGATTTGCTCTCATTATGTNAGTCTCTGAGGGGGTTTTTTTAGTACATTACATGTGTCAGATATATTAAATGGCAAGTGGGCTTATCCGATCAGTGTGGGCCTAGACAATCGGTGGGTGCACAGTCCATTGTTTTCCTTCGATCCGCCTTGCCGGTTTTTAGTCGGTCATCATGGTTTGGTTCGATCAGTTAGTTTAGGCCGGTCGTCAGGCTTTTTAGTGGCTCGATCCTTAAGCTTGGCTTCAAGGGGCTCTTCTTGCTCTGGAGTTGTCGGTCGTGGGCAGATTCCTTAATTCATTCTTCATTTGACTTGACTATTATTTTGTCTCGAGATTCATGTTGGCATATTTTTCGTATACAATTATATACCAACAATTAAATGGAGCCTTAAAAAGAGTTGCAAATACTTATAGAGAGCCAGGATGCAAGAGAGAAATGTTGAAAAGAGCAGAAAAGTTTTTGGAAGATTTACATACATCCCATTCAATTCCTTTTTATTTACATATCTCACACCAAAACTTCAGTTCTTGCATACACACCATCTTAACTATGCATGAAAGGTGTATTTCACTTTTTAAAAGTTAAAGATTTAGATGGTATAAACATAAAAACCAAAGTTTAGGTGTTAGATATGTAAAAACATAGGAATTGGGTGGTATGTATCTAATAACGTAAATGCCCCAAATTTGTATGTTTCATGGTTCTCTTGGATGCAAAAGAGTTAACATTGGAATATTGGATATAGTTATTAGATTTGCTCTCATTATGCTTAGAATAACGATGTCTATTTTCTACTTTGTATCATAATGCAGCAAACGAGAGCACTAGAAGGCGCCTAATTTTTTATACCGTGCTGGAGTATGTTGCGCTCATGCTTTCCAGCGTTCTCCAGATTTGGTACATTCGAGGAATGTTCAGCAAAACTGTAGCATACAACCGTGTTTAAGTTTCACATGATAAAAGTTTTAGAATCTATAGTATGTCTTCTAATCCTGATTGTAATCGAGTTTACTGTTATGAAGTATGTGGTGTATCTTTGTCTTCTCATTCAGAGCATAATACATTGATTTCAGTCTCTAATGACTAATTTTTTAATTAGACGGAGATTATGAGTTTAAAAATCATTCTGTAACATAAATTTTGTTGGGTTAAAGACAAATTTGAGTTTTTCTCATTTTGATCTGCAAAGCTTTCTGTGATATTTATCTTGACATTTAATAATTTTGTCAGAGCATATGCAGAAATATTAAATTTGATATTTTGATGTGTTATGATAGGTTTGCAAATTTTTCAATGCGCTTGCCTAATTCAATACATTCATATGCATTTTTTTGATGTATTTATACGAGATAATTATGCATTTGGAGGTGCATTTAGGTAATGCACTTGTGTATCTATTAATGCATTTACATATTTGTCAATGCACTTCCATGCACATTAATATAATTATATGGTGCATTTGCATGTTTTTCAAAGTACTTGCATAAGAGCTGAAATTTGTTTTGTGAAATTGATGTAAGACTTGAAATCAGCCGAATTTTTTTATCTTCTTATTCTGTCTTCTGCCTTCAATCCTTTCAATCTAGGCAATTTTTCTCTGTGGCACTTTGATCGAGTTTTGCACTTTTGCATATCTGAATGATGCAAATATTTTTATTCTGAAGGACTTAATGGAAATGTTGACCAAGTTGTGTAACATCATGCGTTGTGGGTGCACATGCTGTTACTTGTGTACTCATTGTTGGCGGTGGGGAGTATAATTGAAGGTTATAAAGTTAAAGTAGGACCACATACACACACTCCATGCATTCACAATTTCATATGGAGAGAATGAAGAGACCAATCATGTGGATTAGTCCTCCAATCAGTTCAGTCAAAACCCAAAATTCAAGCATATATATATTTTTTTCCATACATACATAGTCCATTAGTCTTAATGTATAAAGTGTTGAGGGACCACTACATATACCACATGGGTTACAATTCATTGCATTTGCATCCTGCACTTTAAAATAAAGCTCCATTCCTCAAAAGAAATTTAAACAAAATAAAATAGATTCCACTTTGCTTTGGTGGTCCAATCACATACTCTAAACAAACATTTGTTATAGTTTCTTCCACTTTTATTGGGCCACTAAGAGATTTTTCCTCCGTTTTTAAAATTAATGACTCAGAATAGTTAGGATTTGGTTGGCCATCTTTATCAGCTCAGCTGCATCTTCTGTACCAATATCTGGAGTCTTTGGCTTTATTTCGTTTGCCTTTTCTTTATTGCTACGTTTGGTACATTCAACTATTTATCATGCTTCTTTCCTCTAATAGAAACTACATATATATTGGTGCGTGCTAGAAAGTTCGTGGAGGTGGAGTAATGAATTATCGTCTTAGTGTTGCTCGAAGATTCATCACACACACTCAGGTAAAAAAAAATAACTAGTAGAGACACTATAAGTTTTTACATAAAAAACCTTTGAAAGAAAGAAAAACCACGAGCTTTGGTTCAATTGAAATGACATTCGTGGGCCGTATGGGCTGAAGTCGGGAGCTGCAGGAGCTGTGGATCACGTAGTCCAAAGTGGTGAGTACTGGTGACGTTTGTAGTCTGCAGGGTCCAAAGTCGAGAGTCCAGGAGCTGAGGACCACATATTTCGTTGTTGGTACATAGGTTTAGATTTGGGAGCTGCATGAGCTATTATAAACCACATAAGTTGTAATTGGTCACATATGATATAGTGGTGAGTAGCAGTGACGTCCGTATATGCGGGGCCCAGATTCTGAAGTTGTAGGAGTTGGGGACCGCGTAAGTCGTTGTTGGTCACACTGGCTGTAGTGGTGAGTTGCGATGACGTCTTTAAGCCTCAGTGGCCGGAGTGTAGAGTAGCTTGAGCATATGCAGGGTGTCTCATTACACCATCTTCGAGATGCATTGTTGCACTGTCTTTGGGGTGGAATCCTGGTATTCCACATAATGCGCCGATTTGTTGTTGCTTTGTGACTCCGTGATGTCAGTTGTCACTTCACATGGTGCTTCGTTGCAAGGAGTGGGTGGCGACCGATGCTGATCGTTGACATGTAGAGAAGTGGTGCTGGCCTTTAGCTTATTCTCCAAGCTTCAAGCTCTTCCTCGGGATTCAAGCTCTCTTTTTTTCCTTAAGAGATGTGTGGGGCTCTATTTATAGAGTTCTAGGTGTAATTAATACAAGAATATGAATCACTTTGATCAGACGGAAACTGATTTGACGGCGTTTAATGAACATTTGAGTGTTAATTATGTTAAAATTGAGTGATCTTAGGCTCATTAGAATTTTCTTGTCGAGATGCACAATTCAACTATGAACTCACGGGATTTGAAANATTTATAGAGTTCTGGGTGTAATTAATACAAGAATATGAATCACTTTGATCAGACGGAAACTGATTTGACGGTGTTTAATGAACATTTGAGTGTTAATTATGTCAAAATTGAGTGATCTTAGGCTCATTAGATTTTACTTGTCGAGATGCACAATTCAACTATGAACTCAAGGGATTTGAAATCATTTTGACATTAACCAAATGTGTCTGGAAAACTTCCAAATATGGTTTAACTTCTTGATCAGGGCTTGATTTGAGTGAATTTGGCATCAGTGGATCCATTTAGTCGAATATATATATATATATAGATATAGATATATGTATTATGAATATGTATGTATGTATTATGAATATGTATGTATATAATAGGTTTTATAATACTCACTTATAAAGTACTCTACAAACTCTTCATCATTCTACAACTAGCCATTCATGCTTGCAGTAATAACTCATGCATGTGTTAAGATCCTGGTGAGATTCCAAGCTTTTATTTTTCTTTGTTTATAATAAATTTTATTACGTACCGAAAGGTTCGTGGCTGTAAAGAAATAATTTTGTGCTATAGTCTTAAAGAAAGATATAACACACACACATATAAAAGAGAAATAAAAAGATGGGACTTCTCAATTTTTTACGTGGAAAACTTGAAAGAGAAAAAAAAATACCAGTCTGACACAGCTGAATATTTCACTACATAATTGTGAGTAAATAGACGTGCTCTCCTCTTGAATTAGAGAAAAAAAAATTACAATGTTGATGTAAAATAACAATTTTGTAATGGGCCATAAAGCCATAATCGATTGCTATGATAAAAGTGGTCAACCTTGAATGTTGTAGATGGTAGTTGGTGGGGCTAGCTGGCCATAAAGGCAGTAATTAAAAGTTGTGGTAGTAGTTGATCATGCAGGTCGTAGATGGTTGCTTAAGGAGTATCGATTGCCACAGAGGTTGAGTAGAGAGTTGTAGGAGATGAGCCACATATACCGTAGTTGGCGACATAGGCCGTAATGAGGAGCTGTCATAACGTTTGTATGACACAGAGGTAGGAGTTGAGATTTGCATGAGTTGTAAGCTATATAGGTTGTAGTTGGCCACATGGGGCATAGTGATGAGTTGTAATAATACTTGGAGGTCGTAGAAGCTGGAGTTGGGAGTTACATGAGTTGTGGGCCGCACAAGACATAGTTGATCACGAATGTCATAACGAGGAGTTTTAATAACGTTCGTAAGCTGCAGTATAGGCCAAAATTGGGGGATGTGTGAGTTGTTGACCATATAGGCTGTGGTTGGTCACATGAACATAATGGTGAGTTTTAATAACGTTTTTAGGTCGTAGAGGATAGAGTTGAGGGTTGTGTGAGCTGTGAGCCATGTAGGCCGTAGTTGGTCATGTAAGTCATAGTGATGAGTTGCAATAATATTGGCCATAGAGACCAAATTTGGGAGTTGTGGACCACGTAGGTCGTAGTTGGTCACATAGGTTGTAATGGTGTGCAACAATAATGTTCGCAGGCCGCTGACATGTGTATCAATTACACATATTTTGTGCATTGATTCTCCCATTTTATTTGTTTATATTATGCTTGGAGGAAGTAATTATGTTTGTGTTTTGTAGGATGCAGGAATGGATATCGATATGAGCTCAAAACAAACTAATCGAAGCAAGGTCCTGGTCTGGTTCCTAGGCGCTGGCCTAATTGTGTTTAGGTGTTAGACTCTGTCTACAGAAGTGCAATTTCCCAAGCAGCTGGAAAATAGGCACCCAAAGGGTAGTGCCTAGAAGCCAAACAGCAGTGTTTAGGCGCTGACATGTGCTTAAAATTGTCCAAATTCTCGAGCGCCTAAAAAGTGGGTGTTGGGCTAGTGGCGCCTAGATGCCAATCAACCAGCGCCTATGCGCCACGATTTGGGCTCTTAGGCGCTGGAAGTGGTTGAACCTTAACCAGCAGTGCCCAGGCACCGAGCTAGTGGAGCCTAGGTGTCAGGACGTGACAACAGATAGTTCGGGTGGTTTGCNTGAAGAGACCAATCATGTGGATTAGTCCTCCAATCAGTTCAGTCAAAACCCAAAATTCAAGCATATATATATATATATTTTCCATACATACATAGTCCATTAGTCTTAATGTATAAAGTGTTGAGGGACCACTATATATACCACATGGGTTACAATTCATTGCATTTGCATCTTGCACTTTAAAATAAAGCTCCATTCCTGAAAAGAAATTTAAACAAAATAAAATAGATTCCACTTTGCTTTGGTGGTCCAATCACATACTCTAAACAAACATTTGTTATAGTTTCTTCCACTTTTATTGGGCCACTAAGAGAATTTTCCTCCGTGTTTAAAATTAATAACCCGAATAGTTAGGATTTGGTTGGCCATCTTTATCAGCTCAGCTGCATCTTCTGTACCAATATCTGGAGTCTTTGGTTTTATTTCTTTTGCCTTTTCTACCAATATCAGGAGTCTTTGGTTTTATTTCTTTTGCCTTTTCTTTAATGCTTCGTTTGGTACATTCAACTATTTATCATGCTTCTTCCCTCTAATAGAAACTACATATATATTGATGCGTGCTAGAAAGTTTGTGGCGGTGGACTAATGAATTATCGTCTTAGTGTTGCTGGAAGATTCATCGCACACACTCAGATAAAAGAAAATAACTAGTAGAGACACTATAAATTTTTACATAAAAAACTTTTGAAAGAAAGAAAAACCACGAGGTTTGGCTCAATTGAAATCACGTTCGTGGGCCGCAGGGACTGAAGTCAGGAGCTGCAGGAGTTGTGGACCACGTAGTCCAAAGTGGTGAGTAGTGGTGACGTTTGTAGTCTGCAAGGTCCAAAGTTGAGAGTTCAGAAGCTGAGGACCACATATGTCGTTGTTGGTACATGGGTCCAGATTCGGGAGCTGCATGAGCTATTATGGACCACTTAGTTCGTAATTGGTCACATATGATGTAGTGGTGAGTAGCAGTGACGTCCGTAGATGTGGGGCCCAGATTCAGGAGTTGTAGGAGTTGGGGACCGCGTAAGTCGTTGTTGGTCACATTGGTTGTAGTGGTGAGTTGTGATGACATTTGTAAGCCTCAGTGGCCGGAGTGTGGAGCTGCTTGAGCATATGCAGGGTGTCTCATTACACCATCTTCGAGATGCATTGTTGCACCGTCTTTGGGGTGGCATTCCAATATTCGACATGATGCGCCGCTTTGTTGTTGCTTCATGACTCCATGATGTCAGTTGTCACTTCACATGGTGCTTCGTTGCAAGGAGTGGGTGGCGACCAATGTTGATCGGCGACATGCAGAGAAGTGGTGTTGGCCTTTAGCTCATTCTCCAAGCTTCAAGCTCTTCCTCGGGATTCAAGCTCTCTTTTTCCTTAAGAGAGGTGTGGGGCTATATTTATAGAGTTCTGGGTGTAATTAATACAAGAATATGAACAACTTTGATCAGACGGAAACTGATTCGACGGCGTTTGCTGAACATTTGAGTGCCTTAATTATGTTGAAATTGAGTGATCTTAGGCTCATTAGATTTTTCTTATCGAGATGCTCAATTCAACTATGAACTCACCGAATTTGGCGTCATTTTGACATTCCAAATGTGTCTGGAAAACTTCCAAATATGGTTTAACTTCTTGATCAGGGCTTGATTTGATTGAATTTGGTATCAGTGGATCCGTTTAGTCATATATATATATATATATATATATATATATATATATATATATATATATATATATATATATATATATATATATATATATATATATATATATATATATAT
>JXCR01040325.1:1826-42825 GCA_002079205.1 Phalaenopsis hybrid cultivar | reverse complement strand
CCCCCCACCTCACTCTTGAGAGGAGTGTGACTCTATTTATAAAGTTCTGAGTAATATTAATGTACAAATATGAACCACTTTGATTGAATAGTTCATAAAACTTCTTTTGATTAGACAACATTTGATTGACATTTAAGTGTATTAACAATGTTGGGATTGAGTGATTTTAAGCTCGATGGATTTGTCTCGTCGAGACGCTCGATTTGACTATAAACTCGTCAGATTCGACCTTCATTTGTCCTCACAAATATTCTTTAAAAGCTTTCAAAGGTGGTTTAATGGGTTGATCTAGACTTGATTTGACTCTGATTGGACCAAATTTTATATCACTGGGCTCGTCTCATCACACTAGTTAGTTTGACTATAATTTTGTTGAAATCGGGCATATGGATGACTCTTTATTAAAGTTTGGAGTGGTGAAAAAAGATTCTCAGCTTAGACGAGGTTGGAGCGGTGAATCAGAGCTGGTTTCAGTGAAGAAGCTTAAGAGGCGATGTAGACAACGAAAAGAAGTCGAAGGAGATGATTGTACGTAAGAGTCGTGGTTTGCAGGAGCCCTATTTTAGAGCTTGTCCGCTTTAGCGTCGGACATAGTCGACACTAATCCAACGCTATAGCATTTGATTAGTGACTTCCACTCAAGGTAACTCGCTCCCGCCGTTTCATCCCGAGGTGGAACCAAGAGACGATGTTAATCGGTTGCTAATTTTGCGTCAGAAATATTTGTGACGCTTATTTACAGTTTTCGTGTAATGTGAACCCTGATATACTCTGTAATAGTTAGAGCAGCAAGGAAAATGGTGAGACAGGAGAAGCCAAATGCTGTGAGGATGGCTTTGGAATGAAATTCTTTTAAAGAACCTTCATAAAACTATAGATAGGTTACACTTAAGCATCAGGAGATTTGATGGTTAACTTGGTAATGAGCTCAAGATGTCTTATGGAATTTAGGGATTTAGTGAGAGTTTCGACCAGTTGGTCTTGCATCATAATATGGTGTAGCATGAAGTATTTTAGCTTTATGTGATCCCTTATGAAGTGGTAATAAACTTCCATAGGCTTTGTTTTGGTATGGAAAATAGAATTGTGAGCAAGCGCAATTGTAGAGGTATTGTCGTTGTAGAGGTTGACAGGAGTTGATGAGAGCCTTATAAGTTCTTATAATAGTCAATTTAGCCATAAGATTTCAGTTGTATTGGTTATCAAAGCATGACATTTTGCTTCTGTGGAAGACCGAGCAATAGTATTTTGTTTCTTGGATGGACACGCAATAAGGGTGGAAATGAGATAAATGCAGTAACATGTAGTGGATTTTATATCTTGGTTGTCACTTGCCCAATCTGCATCTACATATGCAAACATAGAAAGTGATTCTATAATAATAAATAACTTATGGTTGGGTGTGTCTTTGGGATGGTGTAATAATCTTTTAAGTAGTTGAAAGTGAGCGGTATTTGGTTCACATAGATATTGGCTTAAAAATTTTACATTAAAAGTGATGCTGAGTATGGTTACAATAAGATATTGTAGAGCTCCAATCAGTTTTCTTTAGTAATGTGGATCTAGGAGAGGTGAAGTGGGAATGGAGAGTTTAAAAGGTTGAAGTGATAGTGGCTTCAAAACTGATTTGGATTGCATCATTCCAGCTTTGGTTAGCAAATCATACAAACATTTTGTTTGATGTAAGAAATAATCGTTAACAGTTTTGTCTTTTTGCAAACCTAGGAACTGGGATAGATGACCAAGTTAATTTAGGTTAAATTGTGCTCCTAAATTTTGTATCAAGTTAAATATTTCAATTGGTGAGTTTCCTGTAATTATAATGCCATCAACATAAATAAATAATTAAATGTGATTTTTGTCTTGATTGTAAAAAGGTAATAAACGATCAAAAGTGTTTAATTAAAATTTTTGAGTGCATAGAAAGTTGCAGAAGGTTGAATACTACTAACATGGTGTTTTTTTTAGATCGTAAAAGGCTTTATTTAATTACATACATATTGTGGATGGTTTTTCTCTTTGAATCTAGTAGGTTGTGACATGTATATAACTTCTTCAAGCTTCCCATACATAAATGCATTGGAGACATCTAATTGTTGTATGTTCCATTTTAATGGTTGAAAATTTTGCAACAGGTCTAAAAGTTTCATGAAATTTTATATCTGGTTGTTGCTTGAAACCTTGAGCCACCAGTCTTGCTTTATGACAAGCAATGGTTCCTTATGTATCATACTTGATCTGGAAAGTCATTTACATCCTATAATATTTTGATTTTAGTTTGGAGGAATAACGGTCAAAGTACCTTGTTGTTAAAGTGCTAAAAACTCACCCGACATTGTTTTACTCAAGTGGAGTTTTGCATGGCTTGTTTCAGTGTGATGGTCGAGTTAGAAGTTGTGTTATGTAAAAGGAAGAATATTTTGAAAGGTTTGATCTTCCTAGTTTGGGAGTGAGTAATCATGGGATGGGTTCTGGGTGAAAGATGTGGAATAGGGGGATGGTAAAGCATGCGTAATGGGTGAGGGGGAGGTGTCAGTTGTGTGCATGCTTTCCATGGCATCCACCTTCTATGAACACCAAATTTAATCCCAAAGCCCCATTGTGTCTTTTTGGGTTACAGTCACCGTCACAAGGGCTATCGATGTTATGATATTTAACAAGAGATCACAATCATATCACACCATGTTTTTTTCAATGAGGCTTACTTTCTTATTCAACCTCACGCCCAACCCTCACCCACCAACATAAATTTCAAATAGAAGAGGAGTACAAGCAACATATCAAGAATTTGAGAGGGTAAGGGATATGAATTTTCTTTCATCCTATTTAAGAATTATTGAGAGGAATGAATGAGATGTGGAGTGGTGGAAGATGAAGCCTTCATTGATCTTGGGGTTGCAACATCCAGTTGCTCTAATACTATATCAAAGTGGGAGAGGAGGAAGAAACACACAAGAAAGTAAAGAGATAATTTTTAATCACTATAATTTTATATATTACATGACTTATTTATAAACCACTAGAGTGGAAAACAAGTAAATTTGATTATATTGAAGTCCAAAGCACTAAAAAGATTACTTGATTTTTTTAATACCTTTTTGAATCTAATATATGCTAGAGTTGGTATGTGAGTTTGTCATGTTAACATCATATTAAGATTTAAAATATATATGGATAAATGAAAGTGTTATGAAAATAATCACAGGATTTATGTGAAAAACTAAGAAAAAAAACTTTACGGGGCTTAGCTCAGTTAAATAATTCACTATGTACATTAGGTTATAAAAATGGTCATTTCAGATAATTTGAGAATATATGATTATAAAGTTGTGAAAAATTGATTATCTCCTATGATTATAATAGTGATTATAAGTAGTGGAGAGTGATGATGGCTATCAAGTCATGATTGTTGAGCAACACAAGTCCATAAATAATCATTAGCCGATGTCAATGTAGAGATGATAGTTAGGTGACGATAGTTAAGAGGCGATAACTGGGAGTCAATGATGTTGACCATCGACTGGAGCTTTGGAGTTTTTTCAATCTCTAAGCCTTCTCCAATTTCAAACATGTCTCACTAACAAAGTCTCTAGCTATAATCCATTTCAAGCAAATTCAAAAAGTTAGGAGTAAAATTTGTTAACATCTCTACAATTTAGAATCACTTGCAAAAGTTAGTTATGAACTTAGGTTGATATTTGGCTTAGAGTGATGAAATTGAGATAATTAAAGATTGCCAAGAAATTTAATCAATATTAAACTTGGCACTCACAACAAATTGATTAACATGTGATCATATAAATTAATAAATTTGGACAAGGCATTTCACTTTAAGGGTTGTGTATAACCTAGTGAATGTGCCACTTAAATGGCTAAAAGCTGCATTTATATACATACCACCCAATTCCTATGTATCAACATTTGTCACACTAGATTTTACTTTTTACAATTACACCATCAAAATCTTTCATATCACGTAACTAGACTTGTATTCTTTCAAAACATTATTTTTTGTAGTTTGCGTACATACCCCTCATTTCCTATGAATTTTTGCATCTAACATCTAAACTTCAATTTTTACATATATGCTACCTTTCTTAGGCATGAAGATTTGCAATTCACTTTTTAAATTATAAAATAGTGATATTTTTTATGTGATTTGAAAGTTGTAATTCGTATGAATGTAAAATGTAAAATTCAACTGTTAGATATGTAAATACATAACATGTGAGTGATATATTTGTACATGCCTTTTTTGTTNCCATCGACTGGAGCTTTGGAGTTTTTTCAATCTCTAAGCCTTCTCCAATTTCAAACATGTCTCACTAACAAAAGTCTCTAGCTATAATCCATTTCAAGCAAATTCAAAAAGTTAGGAGTAAAATTTGTTAACATCTCTACAATTTAGAATCACTTGCAAAAGTTAGTTATGAACTTAGGTTGATATTTGGCTTAGAGTGATGAAATTGAGATAATTAAAGATTGCCAAGAAATTTAATCAATATTAAACTTGGCACTCACAACAAAATGATTAACATGTGATCATATAAATTAATAAATTTGGATAAGGCTTTTCACCTTAAGGGTTGCGTATAACCTAGTGAATGTGCCACTTAAATGGCTAAAAGCTGCATTTATATACATACCGCCCAATTCCTATGTATCTAGATTTGTCACACTAAATTTTACTTTTTACATTACACCATCAAAATCTTTCATATCACGTAACTAGACTTAGATTCTTCCAAAACATTATTTTTTGCAGTTTGCGTACATACCCCTCATTTCCTATGAATGTACGCATCTAACATCTAAACTTCAATTTTTACATATATGCTACCTTACTTAGGCATGAAGATTTGCAATTCAGTTTTTAAATTATAAAATAGTGATATTTTTTATGTGATTTGAAAGTTGTAATTCGCATGAATGTAAAAAGTAAAATTCAACTGGTAGATATGTAAATACATAACATGTGAGTGGTATATTTGTACATGCCTTTTTTTGGCTGATTTATGCTTTAGATCTTCATTTTTCTTCCTTCGAAATTCTATCTTTCTAGTTCATTCAAAATGAATTTGGGACTAAAGACAATCACAACAATAACAAGGATTTACCTCTTAAGTGGGATTAAAGCCAATCTAAAGTTAAATTCCANTCCTTCGAAATTCTATCTTTCTAGTTCATTCAAAATGAATTTGGGACTAAAGACAATCACAACAATAACAAGCATTTATCTCTTAAGTGGGATTAAAGCCAATCTAAAGTTAAATTCCGGTTTCCTTAATTCATAAGACATTAGTATTGAAATGGTTAAGAGGTTATTTCAGTTTCCTTCCCTCAAAAACTATAAGACTAAAAAGCCATTTTGGGTGGTCATAGAGATAAGGCGCTGCTCGCATCGCACCACTTTTGCGTTTGACAAGACTGTCTTTCGCGAAAAAATATTACATCAGTACTACACACGTAGAAATACCATGCGTAGCCAATAAAATCACGCCACGCGCGACAGGAAGAAATAAATGACGCAGTAACACGGGGAATATTCCCCCCGTATTATTCATGTGTTATTGCGTGTATTCCGTGCTATTCATGTGTATTGATGTGTTATTGTGTTATTATAATACTGAGAATATTCTCAGGATATAATAACACATGAATAACACACAATAACACTTGAATAACACGGAGAATATTCCCGACAGAGAAAAACGGCGCAGTAACACAGGAAATATTCTTCCCGTGTTNTATTCCCCCCCCCCCCCCTCCCGTGTTATTCATGTGTTGTTGCGTTTATTCCGTGTTATTCATGTGTATTGATGTGTTATTGTGTTATTATAACACCAATAATATTCTCAGGATACAATAACACATGGATAACACACAATAACACTTGAATAACACGGAGAATATTCCCGACAGAGAAAAACGGCGCAGTAACACGGGGAATATTCTTCCANTTATTATAACACCAGGAATATTCCTAGGACACAATAACACATGAATAATACACAATAACACATGAATAACATATTTTTTCGTCTTTGGCATGCTTTCTTAAGATGATGTGGTGGGGAAAGCGGAATTTTACAACTTGAGCAAACAANTGAATAATACACAATAACACATGAATAACACGGGAGGGGGGAATATTCCCCGTGTTACTGCGCCGTTTTTTTTTCTCTATCGTGCAGGGTGTCGTGGCGTTATTTCATTCACTACGCATGTTACTTTACATGCGTAGTACTGGTGTAATATTTTTTCGTCTTTAGCATGCTTTCTTAAGATGATGTGGTGGGGAAAGCTGAATTTTACAACTTGAGCAAACAAAATCCGTTGGCTACCAGAAAGCTACGGTTTTGGCTTCTTAAAATAAAAAAAAAACTGTATTGGCCACTAAGACTTCAATGCAACTAATTCACAACAATCCCAAGCATACTCTAAGAAATTTAAAAACAATTAAATATACAAATACATTTTATAAATTATTTTTAATATTTATAAATAATTTTATTTGGGATTTACATACCTGCCACACACTTCTTATATATTTACATCTCTAAAATCTAAATTTTCATATTTACATGCATATATGTATATATTACTCAAAATTTGACATCACATAAAAATTTCGCTACCTCTAATTTTTTTTAAGCTGAAATAGATCTTAAATGCATATGTTTTTTTGGAAAAAATTACATATATAGCATACAATTCTTATGTATTTACATATATATTACCAAAAAAAAATTATATTTACACATATAGCATTACGGTGTTTAAACTTTTCAACATAAATTAAAAGTTGTATCATTTTTAAAAAGTTATAACTACATTATTTTTTATATGATTTTAAAAATTTGAAANTATATATATATATATATATATATATATATATATATATATATATATATATATATATATATATATATACTCAAAATTTGGCATCACATAAAAATTTCGCTACCTCTAATTTTTTTTCAACTGAAATAGATCTTAAATGCATATGTTTTTTTGGGAAATTTACATATATAGCATACAATTCTTATGTATTTACATATATATTACCAAAAAAAATTATATTTACACATATAGCATTACGGTGTTTGAACTTTTCAACATAAATTAAAACTTGTATCATTTTTCAAAAGTTATAACTACATTATTTTTTATATGATTTTAAAAATTTGAATNATGTTTTTTTGGGAAATTTACATATATAGCATACAATTCTTATGTATTTACATATATATTACCAAAAAAAATATATTTACACATATAGCATTATGGTGTTTAAACTTTTCAACATACTTGAAAAGTTGTATCATTTTTCAAAAGTTATAACAATATTATTTTTGATATGATATTAAAAATTTGAATGCTAAGTGTTGTGTAAATATGAAAGTTTAGGTGTTGAGGCATGTAAATACTTTCGACTATGTGCTATTTAGGAAAATNAAATTTGAATGCTAAGTGTGTAAATATGAAAGTTTAGGTGTGAGGCATGTAAATACTCTCGACTATGTGCTATTTAGGAAAATGCCCTCAATTTTTAAAATAAAAGTGTGATAAATGTATACATCAAACTTTTATATATATATATATATATATATATATAAAAGAATTGAGTGGTATATATAAAAAATATTGCAAAAATATAAATTAGTAAAAATTAAACAAAAAAGTTATCATTTATCTAATTTATATCAAATTAAATAATATATTTGAACTACATAGTACATCTCAATCANATATATATATATATATATAAAAGAATTGAGTGGTATATATAAAAAATATTCCAAAAATATAAATTAGTAAAATTAAACAAAAATTTATCTAATTTATATCAAATTAAATAACATATTTGAACTACATAGCATATCTCAATCACAAATTTTTTTGAGGCATTTACATGCATAACCACACAATTCATGTGTATTTACATATTTGCCATCGAAACATTCATAATTAAATTTATTTCATTGAAATTTTTAACACAACAATAAAAATATCACCATGACGCTTTTTTTTTTTTTTTAAATAAAACTTTTCATTTATATACTTATAATACAAAAGTGTTATATGTGTAAATCTCAATGTTAGATATATAAATAAATAAGAGTTGTGAGGCATACATGAAAATTGCGTTTTTCTTCCTTCTAAGAATAGGGTTATTGCAACATAACCTGGAATCGAGACCGTCGAATTTTCCTATCGATGTAAATGCACAAAATTTTGCTCTCTCCGATCTCACCGTCCCTTCACTCCCAGTCATATTCCGAGCATAACCCTAATTTCTCCCTCCAGAAGTGAACTTCAGGTCAGATATTCCTTCGACCTATGTTTCCTATGTTGATTTGTTTTTCTCTTTGTTCCGTCAGTTTTCTCTACGGGCCGATCTCTGAATTTGGCGACGCCGGAGCTTCAGATCCTCTTTTTTTGGTATTCTAAATTAGATTTTCGAAAGGGCTTGTACACGGTCCTTCTTATACGGCGAGGATTGTCGCACTGAATCTTATTGGTGTTGAATCCTGATCTGTGAATCACAGCTCAAGCGTTTGAGTGTAAGACATTAGAGAGATAGGCAGAGAGAGAAATGCACCAGAAAGTTAAAATTTATTTTTCATCAGCCATTTTTTTTAAAATGATCCCCTAATTAGAAGGAAGGGGTACAAGATATTACATGTTTGTCCATGCTTTAATGAGGCCATTACATGATGTTTTAGATTGTATGGGCTTATGACTTGTCTACCCTCTGACTCTGTCGGTTGAACTAAGTGGGTCTTGGTTCGACAAGGCCTGCTCATTTGACTGTGCTGAGTTGGATTTGTCAGTCGGCATTCGATGATGTTTGGGTTGGCGGGGCTGACTCGATTTACTTGGCTTTGCCAATCTGCTATTCTAGTATAACTGTCCATCGTTGATTCCTGGTGAGGAACTTCTGTAGGCCTAGCAATGCTACACTATCATACAGAGGGCGAACCATAGTAATCCGATAAACAACTCACTCCCAAATAAGGGGAATAAGAGGGATGATTTTGATATCTTGTGACATGGTTGTTTTTCGGTCCATAATAAAGACCCCTTGGGGCTTTCGTGAGATGACTGATGGTATTGAGGAGTTGAGTCATTACTTAGGTTCGGGCTTGAACCATCTAGACATCTTTCGTCTTGTGGACTTAGGCTCGAATGATGTGTCCGGTCGGCTTTGGCTTTGGTTTGGACTACTATATCCAGTTGGTTAAATGAGTCTCTTGGTCTTCTGTCGGTGACCCTTTTTAGTTGTACTTTTTTGTCTCTTGGATCATTGGTTCTTCTCTAGGTTTGTGCTAGCGTATTTTCAATGCACAATTGGGTTTCTTCAAATTTATTGCTCTTCAAGCTATAGCTTCGTCCGAACAACTACGTCCTTTTCCTCTTTGCTCTTTCAAAGAATGGGCTTGTGTTCAGTTTTATTGATACGATGCACATTGGATCATTAGAGTGCTCTATTGTTCATTAAACTTGCCCATCTTATATTTATTGCTGTTTTTGGGGTGTTTGGTTTGAGATTTCTTTTTTAGACGATGATTATTAGTTTTAAGGATCTGAAATTTATTGGGCTATNAACATCTCGACGAGAGCCACTACCTAAACACTTGCTCCAATGCAGGTGAAGCTAGATCTCCCTCCTGTGGATCTGAAGCTCGACAAACCGACCATGTATTTGAGTTGGTCATTTTAGATCGAGGCTGCTCTAGTAGGGAAGATACTAAAAGGATACTTAACGGGGTCGAGCCAAAGAGTGATAGTGTTGAGAAGTATGATTGTAGGGCCACACATGCCTTGCTTTATACCTGGCTACTCAATTCGATGGTTACATTGATTGTTTCATTAGTGGATGTCATTCGAAAGGTGAGCGATATTTGGGCGAAGCTGAAGAAAATTTATGCTGGTGCTGAGATCCACATGAGGGTGTTTCAGGTTCAGCGTGAGGTAGAGGCAGTGATTCATGGTAATAGATCGATTCGAGAGTACTCTATAGACTTGAGGTGGCTGTGGCAAGATCTTGATCACTTCTTACCTATGTCGAGTTGTGATGAACCAGGGTGTAATAATGAAGAGATCTTTGCATATATAAGGACTTGTAGTTTCTAACTCATGTAAACCTAACCTTTGATCAGAGGAGATCGATTCTCTTAGCTAAGACGAGTATTCCTGCATTAGATGAGACCATTGATGCAATGATACAGGAGAGTCACATGAAGCTGCACTATGATCAGAGTGGTTTTCGGGTGCACAATCCACATTGGCTGCTGCGAGCCCTAGTACGCTAAGTTTCCAGGGGGAGGCTCGCAGTGCCAAAACTGTGGTGAAGTTGGCCACCTGAGCAGGGTCTGTCCTAAGCCACCGAAGGTGAGAGATACAAGTGGGCGTGGACAGGGTGGAAGTCGTGAGGGTCAGAAAGGCGGAAGAGGGGGCTACCAGACAAATCTGATTGTAGCAGAGGACGAGGGAGAAATGGGTGTAATCTTTACTAGTGAGTATCATGGCTGCCTGACGCTGTTGAAGAGGGAGAGAGAAAGCAATAGATGTAGCTGAGGATGTTTCAAATCCATCAACATCAAATGGTAACATTGCCACTCTAACTCACTTCAGCAAAGGTACTGGTGACACGCTTACTCTTGCATTTATTTCTAACATAGAATCATTAGAATGGATCATAAATTCTGGTATTTCTCATCATGTGACATGTACTGTCTGAGAGTTCTCTACATATACTCATCTAGCAGTGTTAGCTGATGGTACAACTCAGTCTGTAGTTGGTAAAGGACTTATAAGATGTACCAATCATATGACTGTCCAATACTTTGCATGCTCCTTTTCCAGTAAACCTCTTATCTATTTGTCACATTATTCTTTAATTAAAATGCATTGTTTCTTTTGATATATCTCAGGAGATTTTCCAAGAGAAAGGGACGGGCTGGATGCTTAGGACTGAAACGTGGCATAATGAATTATGGTACTTGGACCAAGAGGGGTTAAACTCGGCTTTGGCATCCATGGTGGAAAGTGTTGTAGTAGGAGAATCTGGTAGGGACGTCGATGATGTGTTATTGCTACATCATAGAAGTATGAGACATGCTAGTCTTTGTTCACTGAGTCAGTTGTATTCATTTATGTATGAAAAAACAAATAAGAAGAAACTGGTGTGTGATGCTTGTGAGTTTGGCAAGCTCAGTTGGAGCTCTTATGTCAGTTTCTCGGAATAGGAGCTCTGGGGTGTTTGATTTGGTACATTTTTGATGTATGAGGACCTTGTTTTAATAGTTCTATGAATGATTATCTGTATTTTATTACTTTTATTGATTGTTTTTCTCGTGTTACTTGTATATACTTGATGAAAAAAAATAGTAAGGTGGTTGCTTGCTTTAAAGATCCACAAGACAATCCAAACCCAATATGGTGCAGTTGTGAAACTGCTGAGATCTGATAATGAGAGAAAATATATCAATAAAATATTTGGGGACTACCTGTCAGCACAAGGGACACAACACCAAACCACATGCTCATACACACAAGCTCAAAATAGAGTAGCGGAGAGGAAGAATCGACATCTTCTAGAGTTAGCTCGGAGCATGATGATGACAATGAATGTCTCACAACACTTGTGGGGCAAGTAATGTTGACATCCGCTCAATTGATTAACATGATACCCTCAAGAGTGTTCGAGTGGAAGTCTCATTGTCAGATGTTGAGAGGAGAAAATAATGAGATCCTTTCATTGAAGTTATTTGGATGTGCAGGCTTTGTGGAAGACAACATACAACCTGTAGGGAAGTTCTATCACAGAGCTGTGAAATGTATGTTTGTGGGTTATTTAGCTACTCAGAAGGGTTATGTCTATTGGAGTCTGTTTGAAAACATATTATTTGTAAGTATGGATGTGGTATTCAGAGTTTGAACCATATTACATTTTAGAGGTGTAAGTCACCATTCGGTGATTCAACAACCACTAAAGATATGAGGCAAGAGAGAGTGAGTGGTAGTAATGATGGAGTGATGCAAGTGGGAGAAATGCCATGTCCTGTGATGTGGGATGAATCAACTAACGAGACGAAAATCGATGAGATTGACCCTAGAGGTGGTGGGATTCAGTNCAGTTGCTGGTGACCCAGCTGAGAGATTGGTAATTGAGGTACTGTTGCGATTTGGATTTCATGATATTTTTGTATCAATTCTTTTATTTGCATCTCTTTTTTGAACATCTTTATTTGAAACAGCTTTTTTCAAGTGTTGTTCCAAAGACTGCTGAGAATTTCCGTTCACTTTGCACAGGTATATCTGTGACATCCCAATCCTTTGTGAATTAACATTTCATCTGGAATTTTTAATAATAAACTGTTCATCATCCGTGATGCATCATTTGAAAATTGCTAAATCAAGATGGTTTATATCTATAATCAATTTTGACCTTTGTAGAGTTTTTTATTTTGTGATTTTGCTTGTTTGCTTATATAATATTAGTGTGAATTTGGATTTGAATACAATCTTTCTTTTTTTCCTGCAATTTATATTTTATTTTGAAGCATTGTACCCCAATGTTCTATTTATACTTCAAGTCAATAAACAATTTTCTAAGCTAAGTTATTTTTTACTTTTTTTTGTCAGTAATGCGTTACCAAAATTTTATGCTGTATTATTAGTGGCATATGATGCACATTCCACTAGAGCCCTTTGGTAGATGATGTCATTGTTTTAAACTTGGTGATTGGTTTTCACCAAAGAAGGCTTCGCTGATGGAATGCTAGTTGCTGTGATTGGTTCTATTAATCAATTTAACCATTCTATTTCATGTTACCCTTATTATCCTAGTACTTTTGTAGTGGAAATTGTTTTTTTTTTTTGCATTCAATTGTTCTTTGTAGTATTTATCAGCCCATAACACATGCTTCTATACCATTTCAAGCCCGGTGCCCGTGTTTACGTATTTTGATTTTAGGTCTCATATATTCTACTTTGCTTACTATTTATTTTAATTTTTGTCAACCTCATTGCTGAAAAGATTTTGTGGGCTTTATGCTTTTTTAATATCTAAACATATGAGTTCTAACCTAGCAACAAATGCCTACGCTGTTATTGTTGAGATTTGTTATCTAATGTAGGGTTATATTGTAAATAGCAGAATTCTAGGGATTTACTTGTAAATGTTGTAAGACTCTATATAAGCCCATTTGTTAATGAAATGAGAGCGTTTTTTCACAAACTAATTCATATGGTATTAGAGCCGTAACCTAGTAGCTAGTTAGTCTTAACTCGATCTTTGTTTCTTTCGTGTAACAACCTTGATAGAGCTCGTTGGGAAAGCAGACGGGATCGTGGCACCTACGAGATTGGTAGACCTGATCGCGATAGATCTTGTTGGGAAGCCAGACGGGAAAGGCTACGATGTGCGTGGCTACCTGGGACTGCGATGACGGGCGTGCAAACTTGTGCTACATTTGCGAGTAGAGCTAACTGTGAAGGCACTAAGAGATCATGGCGAGGACGCGATATTGAGTAGGGAGGGCGCAACGGGATCATTGTGCTTCAATTGCCTAACTGCGAAGGCACCAAGGAGTTCGTCGTGGGACACAAACACGTTCCAGTCACGCGATTGGAGTTAGTGTTATCTGCTGCGAAACCAGAGAAGCCAATATCCTCACTGTGCTCATCTTTGCAACCTGTGCAAATGTTTCACCGTAGTTAATTTCATACGTCTGACTGTACATTTATGGCCTTAGTCGTTTTTTGTGCTTCAATTGCCTAACTGCGAAGGCACCAAGGAGTTCGTCGTGGGACACAAACACGTTCCAGTCACGCGATTGGAGTTAGTGTTATCTGCTGCGAAACCAGAGAAGCCAATATCCTCACTGTGCTCATCTTTGCAACCTGTGCAAATGTTTCACCGTAGTTAATTTCATACGTCTGACTGTACATTTATGGCCTTAGTCGTTTTTTGTGCCTCTCAACCTTCGTTTCTAGAGTTTGTTTTACTGTGAAAATTCACTTATATCCAACTGTAGTATCAAAGCAGTGTACGTTGTTTTCAGGAGTGTTCTGTGGCTGATTTGCGCTTTAGGCAGGAAGTGACAGACAAAGAGAAGCTTTGTTCTTTTGTTCAGAGGAAAGTTGTGATAATTTTTTGTGAGGATGTCAACAGAAGGGGATGGTGCAAGAGGTAAAGAATTGAAACTTTTGAATAAGATAGATCCCAAAGTTTAAAAGGTCTTGGTCGGGCTTATACAGGGAGCTAACGTCTCGACGATAGCCACTACCTAAACACTTGCTCCAATGCAGGTGAAGCTAGATCTCTCCCTCCTGTGGATCTGAAGCTCGACAAACCGACCATGTATCTGAGTTGGTCATGTTAGATCGAGGCTGCTCTAGTAGGGAAGATACTAAAAGGATACTTAACGGGGTCGAGTCAAAGAGTGACAGTGTTGAGAAGTATGATTGTAGGGCCACACATGTCTTGCTTTACACCTGGCTACTCAATTCGATAGTTACATTGATTGTTTCATCAGTGGATGTCATTCGAAAGGTGAGCGACATTTGGGCGAAGCTGAAGCAGATTTATGCTGGTGCTGAGATCCACATGAGGGTGTTTCAGGTTCAGCGTGAGGTAGAGGCAGTGATTCATGGTGATAGATCGATTTGAGAGTACTCTATAGACTTGGGGTGGCTGTGACAAGATCTTGATCACTTCTTACCTATGTCGAGTTGTGATGAACCAGGGTGTAATAATGGAGAGATCTTTGCATATATAAGGACTATGCAGTTTCTAACTCATGTAAACCTGACCTTTGATCAGAGGAGATCAATTCTCTTAGCTAAGACGACTATTTCTGCATTAGATGAGACCATTGATGCGATGATACAGGAGAGTCACATGAAGCTGCACTATGATCAGAGTGGTTTTTGGGTGCACAATCCACATTGGCTGCTGCGAGCCATAGTACGCTAAGTTTCCAGGGGGAGACTCGCAGTGCCACAACTGTGGTGAAGTTGGCCACCTGAGCAGGGTCTGTCCTAAGCCACCGAAGGTGAGAGATACAAGTGGGCGTGGACAAGGTGGAGGTCGTGAGGGTCAGAAAGGCGGAAGAGGGGGCTACCAGACAAATCTGATTGTAGCAGTGGACGAGGGAGAGATGGGTGTAATCTTTACTAGTGAGTATCATGACTGCCTGATTCTGTTGAAGAGGGAGAGAGAAAAAGCAATAGATGTAGCTGAGGATGTTTCAAATCCATCAACATTAAATGGTAACATTGCCACTCTAACTCGCTTTAGCAAAGGTACTGGTGACACGCTTACTTTTGCATTTATTTCCAACATAGAATCATTAGAATGGATCATAAATTCTGGTATTTCTCATCACGTGACATGTACTGTCGGAGAGTTCTTTACATATACTCATCTAGCAGTGTTAGCTGATGGTACAACTTAGTCTGTAGTTGGTAAGGGTACTATAAGATGTACCAATCATATGACTGTCCAATACTTTGCATGCTCCTTTTCCAGTAAACCTCTTATCTATTTGTCACATTATTCTTTAATTAAAATACATTGTTTCGTTTGATATATCTCAGGAGATCTTCCAAGAGAAAGGGACGGGCTGGATGCTTAGGACTGAAACATGGCATAACGAACTATGGTACTTTGACCAAGAGGGGTTAAACTCGGCTTTGACATCCATGGTGGAAAGTGTTGTAGTAGGAGAATCTGGTAGGGACGTCGATGATGTGTTATTGCTACATCATAGAAGTGAGACATGCTAGTCTTTGTTTATTGAGTCAGTTGTATTCATTTATGTATGAAAAAACAAATAAGAAGAAACTGGTGTATGATGCTTGTGTGTTTGGCAAGCTCAGTTGGAGCTCTTATGTCAGTTTCTGGGAATAGGAGCTCTGAGGTGTTTGATTTGGTACATTTTTTATGTATGAGGACCTTGTCTTAATAGTTCTATGAATGATTATATGTATTTTATTACTTTTATTGATTGTTTTTCTCATGTTACCTGTATATACTTGATGAAAAAAAATAGTATGGTGGTTGCTTGCTTTAAAGATTCACAAGACAATCCAAACCCAATATGGTGCAATCGTGAAACTGCTGAGATCTGATAATGATAGAAAATATATCAATAAAACATTTGGGGACTACCTGTCAGCTCAAGGGACACGACACCAAACCACATGCTCATACACACAAGCTCAAAATAGAGTAGCAGAGAGGAAGAATCGACATCTTCTAGTGTTAGCTCGAAGCATGATGATGACAATGGATGTCTCACAACACTTGTGGGGCAAGTAATGTTGACATCCGCTCAATTGATTAACATGATACCCTCAAGAGTGTTCGAGTGGAAGTCTCATTGTCAGATGTTGAAAGGAGATAAAAGTGAGATCCTTTCATTGAAGGTATTTGGATGTGCAGACTTTGTGGAAGACAACATACATCTGTAGGGAAGTTCTATCACAGAACTATGAAAGGTATGTTTGTGGGTTATTTAGCTACTCATAAGGGTTATGTCTATTGGAGTCTGATTTAAAACAGATTATTTGTAAGTATGGATGTGATATTCAGAGTTTGAACCATATTACATTTTAGAGGTGTAAGTCACCCTTCGGTGATTCAACAACCACTAAAGATATGAGGCAAGAGAGAGTGAGTGGTAGTAATGATGGAGTGATACAAGTGAGAGAAATGTCATGTCCTGTGATGTGGGATGAATCAACTAACGAGACGAAAATCGATGAGATTGACCCAAGAGGTGGTGGGATTCAGGTTGAAGGTGAGCTAAGGGTGTATATGCGGAGGAAGAAGCAAACTAAAGGAACATACCTGCTGTGCCAACAAGTCCCTTATCCCAGTCTTCCCCAACATTTGAGACACCTACACCATCCACTTTTGATTCAAAACTCCCAGGTGATATTATTCATATGAGGCAAGAGAAAGTGAGTGGTAGGAATGATTGAGTGATGTAAGTGGGAGAATTGCCACGTCCTGTGATGTGGGATGAATCAACTAACGAGATGAAAATCGATGAGATTGATCCTAGAGGTAGTGGGCCTCAGGTTGAAGGTGAGCTAAGGGTGTATATGCGGAGGAAGAAGCAAACTAAGGGAACATACCTGCTGTGCCAACAAGTCCTTTATCCCAGTCTTCCCCAACTTTTGAGACACCTATACCATCCACTTTTGATTCAAAACTCCCAGGTGATATTATTCCTCTTCCGCCCACTCTTACCCTGGGAACTTGAAATTGCAAACTTTGTTTTGTATTCTAACATCTCACCTTTACATGGAGCATTCATTGCATAATTGGACTCTATCTCTATACCCAAGTGTTGGTAGGTTGCTAAAGAGGATCCAAAGTGGAAAGCAATGATTTATGAAGAGCTTAGAGCTCTTGATAAAAATCAAACATGGGAGATTGTACCACTATCAGCAGGGAAGAAGACAATTAAATACAAGTGGATCTTCACGGTAAAACAAACTCCAGAAGGGAATATGGAGAATTACAAAGGATGACTAGTGGCAAAAGGGTACAGTCAGACTTATGACATTGATATTGATGAAATCTTTGCATCAGTCGCAAAGATGAGCACCGTGAGGACATTGACATCTCTGTAAGTGAATGATGGATAGCGACTCCACTAACTGGAAATGAAGAAATCTTTTCCTCATGGGCAGCTGCTGGAGGAGTTACATATGGAGATACCACCTAGCAGTGCTTCCCAGATAGTGAGCAAGGTGTGTAGGCTCAAGAAGTTATTGTATGGTTTGTAGCAGTCTCATCGAGCCTGGTTCGACAAGTTCAGGAAAGCAATGATAGACATGGGCTACCGACAGATCAATGCTGACCTCACATTATTTTTCTGACAACATGGTGGTCACATTACTATTCTTATTATGTACGTGGATGATATGATTCTTACTGGGGGTGATGAGGGAGAGATTGCTTAATTGAAGACAAGTTTGTGCAAAAAATTTGAGATGGACCTGGGATAGCTGAGATACATTCTTGGAATTAAGGTGGCTCGTGGAGCAGAGACGATTGTTCTATCTCAGAGGAAGTATGTGTTAAACTTGCTCAAAGAGACAAACATGTTGGGATGCAAGCCTACAGTTTCACCATTTGATTAGAAGAGAAAGTTGAGCGCAGTGGCAAAACAGTCAGTTGATTGCGAGAGGTACCAGAGGTGTTAGGTTGTCTCATCTATCTGATTCACACTCGTCCCAACATATCATTTGCACTAAGTATGGTGAGTTGCTACATGTATGATTTGAGGAAGGGTCACATGGATGCATTATATCAGATTCTGAGATATCTAAAGGGTGCACCAAGGAAGGGGCTGATCTTAAGGAATAATTGACATGTAAGAATTGAAGGCTATTGTAACTCTGATTGAGGAGTTGTATGGATGACAGGAAGTTCACATCTAGATTCTGTATGTTTGTAGGGGGCAATTTGGTCTCGTGGAAGTGCAAGAAACAGTCAGTAGTTGCAAGGTTAACAACAGAGGCAGAGTATAGGGCCATGGTTTTAGGAAATGCTGAGATGATGTGGCTGAGAGCCTTGTTGGTAGAGCTTAAGGCGGACCAAAGAACTAAAATGAAGTTGTGGTGCGGCAACAAGTCAACAATCAACACCGCCAACAACCCTGTGCAACATGATAGAACCAAACGTGTGGAGATTGATAGGTTCTTCATCATGGAATAGTTGAATAATGGTCTACAGGAGCTAAGTTATGCAACCACTAGAGAGCAAGTGGCTGACTGCCCACCAAAAGACCTAGCTCATTAGATTTTTCTAGGTTGTTTGACAAGATGGGCTTGTTGATATCTTTTGCCCATATTGAGGGGGAATGTTGAGATTTGTATCTAATGTAGGGTTATATTTGTAAATAGAAGAAGTCTACCGATTTTTTTGTAAATGTTGTAAGGCTCTATGTAAGCCCATGTGCTCATGAAATGAGTGTTTTTTCACAAAATAATTCCATAGTTATTAATTGGAAAATCTTTTGTTAAAAAAAAAAAACATGATCAATATTGAGTGAAATGAAAGCCTCTGCAATCAATTCGTTGGCTGTTGAATTATGGTTCTTAATGTTAAACAGTCTGGATGAGTGGATGAGTTTTTATTCGTACATTCCCCAGGCTGTTTGTGAAATTTATGTCTTAATGTATTTTTGGCTGACTATAGTGTAACTTTGTGAACTTTTGCTAGCTAAATGGTTATTGAATCTTCATTTTGTTCATACATTTTCTTTTCTTTTAATAAGCTATGCCTTTTAAAAAAGAGGATTATAGCAAATGTCACAAGAAGAATTTATGATGTTTGATAATAATAAAAAATGATATTATAGATGGTAGTTATAAAAAAATGACAGGCAGCAAAAACAATACAAAACCACCATCACACAAAAAGAATATCACCAAGATTGACATCAACAATAGATAACAATACAACATCCAAGAAGAGCAACAAAAATATCAACAATTGTGTTATTTCATTACCTTGACGATGTATGGTCAATTTTTTGCAGGACAAATGTAACATTTCATTTTATTTCAAATTTTCTTATACAGCTAATATAGAACTAAAGTTTGATATGAAACATGATGTCAAAATTCTTTAACTACACTTAATATGTTGTTCATTTTGTCATATTTCACATGGATTTTATTGTGATCTTGTTTTATATGTGGGGCCACTGTGGCTTTCCCGCATTGGATGTCATGCTGACACTCATTTATCTTCTAAATTGTTTAACAGGGTTAATGTTTCATCTTCTGCTGTTTATGTTATATGTTGCTTTCCCTGAAATGATTTCAATTGTATTAATGTCCAATATAGTGACTAATGTCTCACTACAATTAGAGCAGCAATATATTATCTCTCTCATGGTATTTTTTGTTCTTTGTCCATCGTTGGGATCATTATTCCCCACTCTAATGTGTTCATCTTCTGCTTGTTTGTTGTATATATTTGGAAGTTATTTGAAACTTCATTTTGAAGTGCTGTCAAAACCTAGTTTTGTGTGTGTTTAGGTGAGAAAGGTTCAGGACGTTCCACTTCAAAGCCTTTACATTACAAGGGATCGATAATTCATCGCATAGTCAAAGGATTTGTTGCCCAGGTATGCAATTAAACTCATGAATTAGTCGTATCTATTTTTATTCTGTCAAACTTATTTTCTAGGAAGCAGTGTTTTACCTTCCTTGCTAGTTAGCTCAGTTTTATTGGGACTTCTAGTTGATTCACATGAAACTTTTTAACGATAACTGCACATTTTTAAATAAATGATGATCTTAATGTTAAAGCTTTTTTTTTATTTTTANCATCAACAATAGATAACAATACAACATCCAAGAAGAGCAACAAAAATATCAACAATTGTGTTATTTCATTACCTTGACGATGTATGGTCAATTTTTTGCAGGACAAATGTAACATTTCATTTTATTTCAAATTTTCTTATACAGCTAATATAGAACTAAAGTTTGATATGAAACATGATGTCAAAATTCTTTAACTACACTTAATATGTTGTTCATTTTGTCATATTTCACATGGATTTTATTGTGATCTTGTTTTATATGTGGGGCCACTGTGGCTTTCCCGCATTGGATGTCATGCTGACACTCATTTATCTTCTAAATTGTTTAACAGGGTTAATGTTTCATCTTCTGCTGTTTATGTTATATGTTGCTTTCCCTGAAATGATTTCAATTGTATTAATGTCCAATATAGTGACTAATGTCTCACTACAATTAGAGCAGCAATATATTATCTCTCTCATGGTATTTTTTGTTCTTTGTCCATCGTTGGGATCATTATTCCCCACTCTAATGTGTTCATCTTCTGCTTGTTTGTTGTATATATTTGGAAGTTATTTGAAACTTCATTTTGAAGTGCTGTCAAAACCTAGTTTTGTGTGTGTTTAGGTGAGAAAGGTTCAGGACGTTCCACTTCAAAGCCTTTACATTACAAGGGATCGATAATTCATCGCATAGTCAAAGGATTTGTTGCCCAGGTATGCAATTAAACTCATGAATTAGTCGTATCTATTTTTATTCTGTCAAACTTATTTTCTAGGAAGCAGTGTTTTACCTTCCTTGCTAGTTAGCTCAGTTTTATTGGGACTTCTAGTTGATTCACATGAAACTTTTTAACGATAACTGCACATTTTTAAATAAATGATGATCTTAATGTTAAAGCTTTTTTTTTTTTTTTTTTGGTGGAATGTTTTTCAGGGTGGTGATTTTACAAGACAAGATGGTATTGAATTGATATATGCCCAGGAATCTTTACATATGTGACTTCTAGCTGTATCTTTGCCTTGAAAGCTCAACCTTAATTGTTATTTCCAGGCAGTGGTGGTGAGAGCATTTATGGAGGAAAGTTTCCAGGTACACGTCTTTAACTTTCTTAGTTCCGCTACGTCCATGCATCCATTGTAGTTTATTGATTTGTTTTATGCATTAAATTTCTTTAAAGATGAAAACTTTAAACTCAAGCATGATGGACGTGGGATTCTGTCCATGGCAAACAGTGGTCCAGATACAAATGGTTCCCAGTTTTTTATTACACTGAAGGCCGCACCATTTCTTGATGGGTAAGATTTTACCTACAGTTGATTTTGAAATATAGTGATAATTTTATTTTGGTCATTTACATGCAATCCACACAGTTCTTACGTATTTACATATCCAACACCCAAAATTTTATATTTACCTGCATAGCACTCAAATTTTTAATATCATATCAAAAATACAACTATCACCTACTTTTTAAAAATGGAATACACCTTTTCATGCATAAGTTTATCACACCAAAGTGGCATGCATGTAAATATGAAAGTTTAGGTGTTAGATATATAAATACATAAGAATTGTGTGGTATGTATGTAAGTTTCCCTCTTATTTTTGCATAAATTAGCTGATGTATATAATTATATTTAATAAATATTTTTGGAGAGAAGTTGCATCGGTCAATCAATTATATCACATCTGATTTTTTTGGATATTTAACCAAACTTACATTTTGATGTAAATCATGTCAACCTAGCATGCACCTATTTGAATAGTTTAACATTAAATAATATCTTTACGGCAAATTTTAATTAGGATACCACTTATTAATTTTTTTTATTCTATATGCCATCATTTTTATCCTCACTAGTTCGTTTTTTGGCTGCTATTTTGCATACTAACAGGAGCACACTGTCTCTCTTTTTCTTTAGAAAACATGTTGTTTTTGGAAAGGTCGTACATGGTTTGGATTTTCTGAAAAAGATTGAGCAAGCTGGTTCTGATAGTGGAAAACCTACTTGTCTTGTAAAAATTGTGAATTGTGGTGAAATAACTGAAAGTAAGGCTGCCTCTTTTTCAACTGAGAAAGGTACTTAGAGGATATCAAAGCTAGTATTTTTTTTACTTAATTGTTCCCTAATAAAGACATTTTAGTTATTGCAGGCAAGAAACCAGAAAAGGTTGAGAAAGATCTTTCAGATAGTTCTGATGGAGTGAGGGACGGTGACAAAAGACATGTTAAGGACAAAAGGGCAAAGAGAAAAAAGAGATACTCATCATCAGATTCTTCTAGTTCTGATGATTCTGACTCAGATTCCTATTCAACTAGTAGTGATTCTGATTCGGACACTTCATCTTTAAGCTCAAGCTCGTCTAGTGACTACAGACACAAGAGGAGAAAGAAAGCTATTATAAAGGATAAAAATGGAAATAGAAAAAGAAAACAAGAGAAGCATAGAGGGAAGCAACGTAGAAACTTCACCAATAAGTCAAGACGAAAGTCAAAATGGTAGTACCTTACTTATGAAAATGTTTTTCTTTTGTTCTGTTTGTTATTATATTCTTTTCTTCATAAAGTTTCTTATGTAATTTGGAGTGAAATCTTTAGAGTAATATTTGAGTCTATTTTTCTTATAGGATTTCAACAAGTTCAAGTGATTCAGGCAGTGGAAATAGTGGCAGCAGCAGTTCTGATACAGAAGAACATGACAACAAACGTATTAATAGATCCAATAAAAAATCCCCGCCTGCTGTTATATCTGCCAAAGTTCCTAGTAAGTGTAGAAAATTTTGTTGCACTTTCATTTGATTCGTAATTTTCATAAATGATTTTTCAAAATGCCTCTTTTAGTTATTTTTTTAATTCTTATTCGGATTTTTTTATTTTATTTCTGAAATGTCCAGTGATTGCATTTGTGCTTGGGATGTTATTTGTTAAGGTTTGGAAGTTTGCTATTTTAGTTTTTAACGTCTGCTTGGTCCACGTACTTGGGCCTTGTTTTTATACAAACTGTTCTAGTTGAACTTGTCATGGCTATTTTGATAGCTATTCTGACTTCACAGTTTTGTTTTTTTTTGCTATACTTATTTTGCAACACTTTGTGTAATGTACCTTCGGTTGAAGTTTTTGTACAAAAGCTGCATCAGCAGTTCTAATGCTTGCTAAGTGATTCTTCATGTGATGTGGCAAAAATGAAGCCCGTTAGACCTAATATTGAGAGGAGGAATGGAGGAGGAGATTATTCATGTTTGTGATACTTTTATCTGGCAATCTCAGCGAGTCTCTGTGGTTTTGTTCTCTGCATATAGTCATCGATGAATAACTACATATTTTAGAATCATGCAGTGGAATGCGCTTGATAACAAGCAATTTTTTTGAGGTAGTAGTGCTGGGAAGCTACTTTTGAATTGGTATCATTATTGGTACTGAGATGGAAATAATTACTTTACGATAAAGAAGAAAAGGGGATTAAAAGAATTTGAGATAGTTATGAAGAGATGAAACTAATAAAAAGAGAAGTAGAATTTTTGTTTTTTTGGCGGCGGCAGCGATTTAATCAATTCTGAGTTGAGCTATATTTTTATAGTATTGTTTGAGATTTATTTATGTATTGTTTTGATGTAAAATGCTGTTAAGGATTGGTCTGTTTTTTTAGTAGCCTGGTTATAATCATTAGTAGATGGTTTAAGTAATTTAACATAAGTTTATGAAAGATGAAAATGTTCAACCAACTTGAAAATATTTGCTGCTTTTTCCCCTTAAGAGATTCAAAGGGCTTGTATGATAACAAGTTATCTTTCATTTTTTGGTAATCCCATTCCTCTCTGCTGCTCTTCTGCACCATGATTTTCTATTACCTGACTCAGCTTTATGGTGATTTATTATCAGGGCAAAATTTCTGTATCAATTGTATTTGATTTTCTTGTCTTATGCCAATGATTTTTATTTTGAAAACTTATTTTCTTGAGGTTATCATGCTGTTGGCTCACTTCTTTTGATTGCTTTATCACTCGTACACCAGCTTTATGATATTCTCCATTATCTCACGTGTCGTATACACCTTGTTTCTTTTTGACCGCCCTTCTATGATATTTTTTGATTCATCCTCAATTCCTCACTTTCCCTAACTAACTTTCTCCATCTTCTTCAAAGACTTGTGTCATTCTTCAAATTCTAAATGTTAAGCCACCCCAACATGCCCACTTTAATGCCTTCAAGACGTCTCTTTCAGATAACTAGTAGAGATTAAACTTGAAATCCTTTACTTTGGCTAATGGAACTGTTATAATACATAAGCATTGGCGGATAACTCAAACTAACAGCTTATTCAAAATATAAAAAGGATCCTAAATCAATTATACTAGGACCTACCCTCTCGCACAAATAGTCTCTCTCCTCATTTAAATTTCTAATCTCCTTCTCCCTTCCTATTGAAATGAAATTTAAAGAAAAAAAGAAGCTTGAGCTGGGTTCCCATGTACACCTGGTTCATTGAATTGAAACATACATTTGTGTAATTAAAATTTGATTGAAATTTATGCTTATGCATTTAATATTTGCATATATATAGTGCTCTCAGAAGTTTGAAGACCAAGTTGACTCAGGTTTGGATTGAGTTTGAATCAACATCAACGAGCTAATTTTGTTTAAAGATTAAAAATGAGTCTTGCTAGCTTTATGCTAAGAGTAACTATGTGATTGGATTGAACAAAAGTTGATTCTTAATTGGGTTGCAAACTACTTGAAACCTAACCCAGACCACATAGTACTAAAAAATTTCTAGTTATAATGTTAATGCAATTTTCCCAAGAAATTAGTTGCACAAGAAACCTTGGTTCTATCTTAATGATACAACCAAGTCATTCTGAAAATAATTGTAATAAGGGTTTGGGATCTGAAATTTGAGACCTTTTTGTTTTTTGTTTTTTTTTAAGGAATGGTCGGAGGCTATTATACGAGCNTTTTTTTTTTTTTTTTTTTTTTTTTTTTAAGGAATGGTCGGAGGCTATTATACGAGCTCCGACCATCTCTCATGCGCCTAAGAATTTGAGTACCACTCCCTATACTCGGGGGGGGATCGAATCCCAGACCAGAGAGGACTTACAACTGACAAGCAAATGTCTGACCAACTGATTTGAGTACGCGACACATATGAAAGTTGAGACATTAATCAAGCAGTTAAGCATCCTCTTAGCAATCTTTTTTAGACCTTCAAGATAAGTCGAAAAATTCCCATGCCAATCAAGGCTTATTGAGATNCCCTATACTGGGGGGGGGGGGATCGAATCCCAGACCAGAGGGGACTTACAACTGACAAGCAAATGTCCGACCAACTGATTTGAGTACGCGACACATATGAAATTTGAGACATTAATCAAGCAATTAAGCATCCTCTTAGCAATCTTTTTTTGACCTTCAAGATAAGTCGAAAAATTCCCATGCCAATCAAGGTNATATAATTATATTTAATAAATATTTTTGGAGAGAAGTTGCATCGGTCAATCAATTATATCACATCTGATTTTTTTGGATATTTAACCAAACTTACATTTTGATGTAAATCATGTCAACCTAGCATGCACCTATTTGAATAGTTTAACATTAAATAATATCTTTACGGCAAATTTTAATTAGGATACCACTTATTAATTTTTTTTATTCTATATGCCATCATTTTTATCCTCACTAGTTCGTTTTTTGGCTGCTATTTTGCATACTAACAGGAGCACACTGTCTCTTTTTTTCTTTAGAAAACATGTTGTTTTTGGAAAGGTCGTACATGGTTTGGATTTTCTGAAAAAGATTGAGCAAGCTGGTTCTGATAGTGGAAAACCTACTTGTCTTGTAAAAATTGTGAATTGTGGTGAAATAACTGAAAGTAAGGCTGCCTCTTTTTCAACTGAGAAAGGTACTTAGAGGATATCAAAGCTAGTATTTTTTTTACTTAATTGTTCCCTAATAAAGACATTTTAGTTATTGCAGGCAAGAAACCAGAAAAGGTTGAGAAAGATCTTTCAGATAGTTCTGATGGAGTGAGGGACGGTGACAAAAGACATGTTAAGGACAAAAGGGCAAAGAGAAAAAAGAGATACTCATCATCAGATTCTTCTAGTTCTGATGATTCTGACTCAGATTCCTATTCAACTAGTAGTGATTCTGATTCGGACACTTCATCTTTAAGCTCAAGCTCGTCTAGTGACTACAGACACAAGAGGAGAAAGAAAGCTGTTATAAAGGATAAAAATGGAAATAGAAAAAGAAAACAAGAGAAGCATAGAGGGAAGCAACGTAGAAACTTCACCAATAAGTCAAGACGAAAGTCAAAATGGTAGTACCTTACTTATGAAAATGTTTTTCTTTTGTTCTGTTTGTTATTATATTCTTTTCTTCATAAAGTTTCTTATGTAATTTGGAGTGAAATCTTTAGAGTAATATTTGAGTCTATTTTTCTTATAGGATTTCAACAAGTTCAAGTGATTCAGGCAGTGGAAATAGTGGCAGCAGCAGTTCTGATACAGAAGAACATGACAACAAACGTATTAATAGATCCAATAAAAAATCCCCGCCTGCTGTTATATCTGCCAAAGTTCCTAGTAAGTGTAGAAAATTTTGTTGCACTTTCATTTGATTCGTAATTTTCATAAATGATTTTTCAAAATGCCTCTTTTAGTTATTTTTTTAATTATTATTCGGATTTTTTTATTTTATTTCTGAAATGTCCAGTGATTGCATTTGTGCTTGGGATGTTATTTGTTAAGGTTTGGAAGTTTGCTATTTTAGTTTTTAACGTCTGCTTGGTCCACGTACTTGGGCCTTGTTTTTATACAAACTGTTCTAGTTGAACTTGTCATGGCTATTTTGATAGCTATTCTGACTTCACAGTTTTGTTTTTTCTTGCTATACTTATTTCGCAACACTTTGTGTAATGTACCTTCGGTTGAAGTTTTTGTACAAAAGCTGCATCAGCAGTTCTAATGCTTGCTAAGTGATTCTTCATGTGATGTGGCAAAAATGAAGCCCGTTAGACCTAATATTGAGAGGAGGAATGGAGGAGATTATTCATGTTTGTGATACTTTTATCTGGCAATCTCAGCGAGTCTCTGTGGTTTTGTTCTCTGCATATAGTCATCGATGAATAACTACATATTTTAGAATCATGCAGTGGAATGCGCTTGATAACAAGCAATTTTTTTGAGGTAGTAGTGCTGGGAAGCTACTTTTGAATTGGTATCATTATTGGTACTGAGATGGAAATAATTACTTTACGATAAAGAAGAAAAGGGGATTAAAAGAATTGAGATATTTATGAAGAGATGAAACTAATAAAAAGAGTAGTAGAATTTTTATTTTTTTGGCGGCGGCAGCGATTTAATCAATTCTGAGTTGAGCTATATTTTTATAGTATTGTTTGAGATTTATTTATGTATTGTTTTGATGTAAAATGCTGTTAAGGATTGGTCTGTTTTTTTAGTAGCCTGGTTATAATCATTAGTAGATGGTTTAAGTAATTTAACATAAGTTTATGAAAGATGAAAATGTTCAACCAACTTGAAAATATTTGCTGCTTTTTCCCCTTAAGAGATTCAAAGGGCTTGTATGATAACAAGTTATCTTTCATTTTTTGGTAATCCCATTCCTCTCTGCTGCTCTTCTGCACCATGATTTACTATTACCTGACTCAGCTTTATGGTGATTTATTATCAGGGCAAAATTTCTGTATCAATTGTATTTGATTTTCTTGTCTTATGCCAATGATTTTTATTTTGAAAACTTATTTTCTTGAGGTTATCATGCTGTTGGCTTACTTCTTTTGATTGCTTTATCACTCTTACACCAGCTTTATGATATTCTCCATTATCTCACGTGTCGTATACACCTAGTTTCTTTTTGACCACCCTTTATGATATTTTTTGATTCATCCTCAATTGCTCACTTTCCCTAACTAACTTTCTCCATCTTCTTCAAAGACTTGTGTCATTCTTCAAATTCTAAATGTTAAGCCACCCCAACATGCCCACTTTAATGCCTTCAAGGCGTCTCTTTCAGATAACTAGTAGAGATTAAACTTGAAATCCTTTACTTTGGCTAATGGAACTGTTATAATACATAAGCATTGGCGGATAACTCAAACTAACAGCTTATTCAAAATATAAAAAGGATTCTAAATCAATTATACTAGGACCTACCCTCTCGCACAAATAGTCTCTCTCCTCATCTAAATTTCTAATCTCCTTCTCCCTTCCTATTGAAATGAAATTTAAAGAAAAAAAGAAGCTTGAGCTGGGTTCCCATGTACACCTGGTTCATTGAATTGAAACATGCATTTGTGTAATAAAAATTTGATTGAAATTTATGCTTATGCATTCAATATTTGCATATATATAGTGCTCTCAGAAGTTTGAAGAAAAAATTGACTCAGGTTTGGATTGAGTTTGAATCAACATCAACGAGCTAATTTTGTTTAAAGATTAAAAATGAGTCTTGCTAGCTTTATGCTAAGAGTAACTATGTGATTGGATTGAACAAAAGTTGATTCTTAATTGGGTTGCAAACTACTTGAAACCTAACCTAGACCACATAGTACTAAAAAATTTCTAGTTATAATGTTAATGCAATTTTCCCGAGAAATTAGTTGCACAAGAAACCTTGGTTCTATCTTAATGATACAACCAAGTCATTCTGAAAATAATTGTAATAAGGGTTTGGGATCTGAAATTTGAGACCTTTTTGTTTTTTGTTTTTTTTTAAGGAATGGTCGGAGGCTATTATACGAGCTCCGACCACCTCTCATGCGCCTAAGAATTTGAGTACCACTCCCTATACTCGGGGGGGGATCGAATCCCAGACCAGAGAGGACTTACAACTGACAAGCAAATGTCTGACCAACTGATTTGAGTACGCGACACATATGAAAGTTGAGACATTAATCAAGCAGTTAAGCATCCTCTTAGCAATCTTTTTTAGACCTTCAAGATAAGTCGAAAAATTCCCATGCCAATCAAGGCTTATTGAGATCTTAGTCTGAAACTTTTTATAGGTCGATGTTTTCTATAAGTGATTATTCTTTGAATGCTCTTATCCTACCTAGATATGCTGTGAAATAAGGCCTATAATTGTATTTTGATCTGACTCTGTTAGGCATGGCCAACACCCCGCAGGAGGATTATCGTGTTTTTATAGAGTTGTTGAGAGACTTGATTCAAGAACCTCTTTAATAGATCTTGGAATTTTTTGGATCAACTGCAAATCTATATTTGAAAGATAACATGCCATGAATGTGAGTATTCTGGGCATGAGTTCCATTATGCACCGAGGGAAATTGTCTTTTTGATATGCTTTGTTTTGGTTATGAAATTGATGTAGACTTGGATTTAGTTTCTCTTCTACAGTCAAATAATGTTAGTAATCTTGCTAGGGCATTTTTCCTCTTGGGTGATGCCAGCTTTAATGAGATTCTTTGTTTTATTAATTTTCTTTTGATCGAACTTAAACCTTATTTTCCTTCGTGTTTTTTTAATAGGTTTTATATTCAGATCAAGTGTGAGTTTGTGCACAATCAGGTGAGAGGATAAAACTATTATTTTTGTGTAACTCTAGGCAATGTAGTCCTTGTACTGAGGATTAGCTTCTTTGGTGCTTGTACCTTTACATGCAATAGAAGTGCACAAACCAAGGTGGATCCCTGGATCTTTTTTTCTCAGGTTTAGTCTTTGATGCTGTTAATTATTGCTTGGCCTTTGATCCCTTTTGGAAACTCTTTCAGATTTATGATCATATGTTTAGAGTATTTAAATCTTGATGCACAATCTTTACAATCTTTGATGATGTAACATGTTCCCACATAAAGGTTTGAAGATTGTTTTGATATTCCTTAGAACCAAAATCAATGAACAAACCACGATGAAACAGTAATATATAAGTGAAAAAACACAAACAAGGGCTACTCTTACGAAAATCAAAGGAAAACAAGTAAGATGAAAGGTTGATCTACTTTTCGAGAGGTAGATCGTCTCTCTCACACTCTAGACGTCGCTAGCAACACCACACAGAGAATGAAAACAACCCAACAAAAACATGCGTGAAAGTAGGATCCCCCCTTAAATGAATCTTCAAGCAACATTTGAAACCTTTCATTTCTTGCTTTCCCTCCAAGCATCCTCAAATTTCTCCTCATTGAATATGTGATTATAGCCCCAGTGGACCCTACCCCCTCTTTTCCTTCCTTTGTGCCTCGCTCGGATCCCTTCCCTTCTTCCCGTGACAAAGGCCTTCCCGCCTGTGGGTCGGCTGGGTTGCAATCGGCTGGTCCCTTTTGAACCGGTACCCGCTTGTGTGTAACATTACTCCCCTAAAAAGAAAAACACATTGTTCTTAAGGTGGAAAGATGGAAACTGTTTGTGGATCACCTCGTAAGGCTCTCATGTTGTTTCATAGTCTGACAGTCCTTTCCACTTAACCAATATCTCCTTCGCCCCCTATATTCCTCGGTGCACTTTTCAATCTCTAATGGATTTAGAATCACCTCCAAGTCATTCTTCAGTGTCGACGGTAGTGCAAATGAGGGTGTGTGATCTCCAATTGCTAGTCTCAGTTGGGATACATGGAAGATTGGGTGTGGTGCAGATGATGGTGATAACCTTAAACGGTAGGCCACTGCTGCAATACGTACCATCACCTCATAAGACCCAATGTATCTCGGTGAAAGTTTCTCGCTTTTCCTGGCCAATGTCTTTTGTGGGTATGGTCTTAGTTTCAAGTACACCATGTCTTCCGGTTTGAATTGCACGTCCTTATTGTGTCCATCTGCTTTATTCTTCATGATTTATTGAGCCCTCAAAGGATGCCCCTTGAGCTCTGCTAATATCGTGTCCCTCTTCTCTAAGTACTGGTGCTAGGCCCATAATGTGTCAAGTGAGGTGGATCCCACCCATATAATATCTTGAAAGGGTTGTCTGTGATGCAGTATGGTACGAAATATTATAACAATATTTGGTCCATGCAATCTACTTGGCCCATAACTTTGGTGTATCAGATACAAAACAATGCAAGTATGTCTCCACACTCCTGTTGGTCACTTTTGTTTGCCCATCTGTCTGGGGATGATATGTTGTGCCCTTTTAAAGGACCGTCCCTTGCAACCTAAATAGCTCTTTCCAAAAGTGCCTAAGGAACACTTTGTCCCTATCCAATACAATCGATTTTGGCATCCCGTGCAAACGAACTATTTTCTGGATAAACACCGACGTGACAAAGATCGCAGTGTAGGGATGTCGTAAGTGAATGAATGTGCATACTTAAGCGATCCATGACCACCATAATCATCGTGGCAACTCAATAAAATCCATCGCCACTTCTTCCTAAATCTTCTCCAGTAATGCTAATGATTGTAGTATCCCCTGGTGTTGTGGTCATGTACTTATACCACTAATACACATCACATTTTGCCAACTATGCCCTCTATGTCTCAGCACATCGCCACCCAATAATGCTTTGCCGCCAAACGACTATAGGTCTTCTACACCTCTGAATATCCCCCGACTGCACTGCCATGAAGCTCTTGTAGTAATCTAAGAATATATTCTGAAGAATTGGGTAGCACGATCGCACCTGACGGAGCAATTGTTGTCCTCTCAATGCATATTCCGGATAACTGTTCGGATCTTGTAGTAATTCAACCCTTATTTTCCTCAGCTCCTCATCCCTTTCGCTCTCCTGTCTCAAGGCCTCCCAATCGAGGACCAAGGGTACGAATAGGGTCGTCAATTCAGGTTCCTCCACTTTTTACGACAATGTGTAAGTTGTCTTGTTATCCAATCCTGAACAGTACTGAATCTTGAAATCATATCCCAGTAGTTTGGATAGTCATCTCTGATGCTCCTTAATAATCATCCACTGCTTTGGAAGATATTTTAAACTCCTCTGATCTGTCCTGACCAAGAAATGTCATCCCAATAGGTAAGACCTCCACTTCTGAATGTCCAAGACAATTGTCGTTAATTCCTGTTCATATACTGACTTTAGCCTCGCTCTGGCTGTAAGAACTTGGCTGAAGCAGGCAATCAACCATTGATCCTGCACGATCATTGCTCCCAATCCATACCCCAACACATTCGTCTCCACCACAAATGGGTTAATGAAATTTGGAAGTGCTAATATCGGTACTCTAGTCACAACCCTATTCAGCTGTTCAAAGGCCTATGTTGCTGCTTCTCCCCATTTGAATTTGTCTTTCTTCAACTGCTCTGTTAGTGGTCATGCTATCATTCCATATCCTCTCACGAACTTCCGGTAATAGCCGATGGGAACCAGGAATCCTGTCAACTCCTTCAAATTTCTTGGTATGAGCTCAACAACCATAGCCTCAATCTTGGACTTATCTACTGCTACGCATGTTCTGTTCACCGCTTGCCCTAGGTACTCTACCTGAAAGTTTGTAAAATGACATTTCTTCAGATTGGCATACTAATGGTGCTCCCTCAACGTCTCCAGGAGTGTTCTTAGGTGTCTCACATGGTGTCTCTATATGGCTGTAGACCAGAATGACGTGAAAGAAAATCAGGATTAATTTCCGGAGATAAGCTTGAAAATCCTTATTCATGAGGGACTGAAATGTCGTCGGGGTGTTGCTGAGGCCAAATGACATTACCATGAACTCATAATATCCTTTATGTGTCCTGAAGGATGTCTTGTGCACATTCGCGGGAGACTTATGATCAATTTTTTAGAACACAACTGCCCCATAAATCTCATCCAGTAACTCATCAATCACAGGAATAGAAAACTTGTCAAATACCGTCTCTTTGTTCAAAGCCCGGTAGTCCATGAAGAATCTCCAACTACAATCTTTTTCTTTACCAATAGGACGAGATTGGAAAAAGGGCTCACCTTAGGCCTGATAATCTCTGCCTCGAGCATTTCTCAAATCAGCTTCTCGATCTCATCCTTTTGAATATGGGGGTACCTATATGGTATGACATTGATGGGGAAACACCATCCTTGAATGTAATAGCATGCTCGTGCTCTCTTGGAGGAGGTAACCCGTTTGGCTGCTGGAAGACATCCGTAAAATGCTGTAGGAGCTGTTGGACCCCTTCCGGAAACTCTGTCAACTCTGAATCTGGAATCTCCTCAATTCTCTGCAACCCCACCTAGTAACCTAGTCCTGCTCCCCTATCAACTTGACCATGGTTTTGAGCAACACCATGATTTTGCATAAGCTAACATCTCCTCTCAACACCACCTACCCTCCCCTTGAAATTACATTTCCAAGGAGTTTCATTCCACCTTTATCTTTCCTAATGTTCGCAGCCATTTCACCCCCAAAATTACATATGTGCTGCTCAAATTTAAAGAAAGGAATTCTTTCACCACCTGTAGGTCATGTAGTGTTAGAACCAACCCTTTGCAATTTCTCTAACTTTTGTTAATCTTCCATGTCCTCATCATGACGCTGAAGCTCCCTTTAGTCACCAGCTTCAACCCTAGCTTCTCTATAACTTGATTTTAGATAAAGTTGTGGCCCCGCTATCCACTAACACCACAACCGACTGTTCCCTGATCCATTCTCTCACTTTTATGGTGTGATTCGGGGATAAATCCCACCACCGAATTGAGGGACACCTCTGCCACAGCTAAATACATGTGCTTTTTCTCTTCTACTTCCTCTTCTGATTCCTCACTCTCTGTATCCTCCTCCTGAACTAAAAAAGCCTTGAGGGCTCGCTCCTTGCAATGGTGTCCAGGGGCGTATTTCTCATCACAGTGGTAACACAATTCTTTGGCTCTTTTGTTCTGCACTTCTGCATTTGTGAGGCGCTTGAAATTTCCCCCGATCCGCCCTTTACTCTTCTCTTTCTGAAGTGACACCGTCTGGGTCCTCGGTGTCATGGCTATCACGGTGCTCTTGTAGAATCACCCGGTGTTGCTGCCTCTACATACTTCTGTACATGTTTTTTATTCTCCATCATCTGGGCGAGCTCTATCATTTTTCTCAATCCACGCGGTCTCAACGGGCGGATGACTGCTCTTATGTCGGGCTTTAGGCCTTTCAAGAAGTTTTCTTCCAGTCGTGCTGCAGAAATCCCCCTCAACCGCTTTGATAAGAGCTCGAATTTCTTTTGGTATTCCATAACCGTCCCCTCCCGAGTTAGAGTCTAGAATTACTCGTGTAGTTCTTCTTCCCGAATGGCTCGGAAATGCTCCAACAAGCAATTCTTAAACTCCTCTCATGAGTGTATCAGATACATTGCCTACATCTATTGGAACCATGTTATAACAGTCCCCTCCAATCATAATCTCACGGCTACGAGCTTCTCTTCCTTAATCAATCCATTGATTACAAAGTATTGCTCCACCCGATACATCCATCCATGTGCATCTAGGGGTATAAACGAACCGAACACGAACGAACAGTGCTTCTGTTCGTGTTCGGTTCGTTTGAAATATAGTTTGTTTGAATTAGGCTTGTGTTCGAAATTGTTCGTGAAAGGTCTGTTCGTGTTCGGTTCGATTTGTTCGAAATTAGTTCGAATCGTTCGAATATGTTTGAAATGTTCGAAAATTTTCAAATTTTTTATATTTTTTGAATTGTTAAATAGACAAAAAATTAAATATTAATTCTCACACCACATCAAAAATGCCACCAATTTAACTTTTAAAAATTGGAATAACTCTAAATAAAATATATAAGAATTATTAATTAATTCTATTAATTAATTCTCAAATTATCAAAAACAATAAATAAAAAACTTCAACAAAAACATCTCTTAATAATTAGTCAAACAAATAATATCTTACATAAAAAGATAATGTTCAAATTGTAAATTCAGTTTAATTATCAGAGCTTAGTGAATTTGAAATCAAATTTCAAATTGTAAATTAAGCCTGCATTCACTTCTCTCAATCTCCTATACACATGTTTATTAATTAGTAATTACTACAGCTATAAGAAATTCTACTCCACATTGGGATGTAATGCTCAAATGACATCCTCAGGATTAATTCATGGAGCTCAAACATGAATCCATGCTTGCCCAAAAGCTCTATCTGTAAGAAAATGAACAAATCGACTTCAGCTTCAGACAAATGTAAATGTGTAATACATATACAAGTATGTTACGGCCTTACGGGTAAAGAGAAGCCTCTTTTATAATTTCTTTCCAAAACCTCATTAAGCCTGCAATTGAAGTGCCCAGCTCGACAAGTATCTAAAGCAAATAAATATTTCAGTTAAGAGACAACAGAAACAAATCTAAACTATCAAATAAAACCAACATTAATACTTTCCTGCCAAACTGCAATATGCATAAGCTATTTCCTGCACCACAATTAAAGGCATTAATATTGTATCCAAATAGATTATCAAAGCAATCAAATAAACCTTAGCAGTTAACAGAACTGCAAGTTTAGCTATGAATGTCATTTTCCTTTGAACTGCTAACATAATTGATATGAGGACTTATCTTTATTGCACCACAATACATCTTTTATAATTTCTTTCCGTCCTTACGGGTAAAGAGAAGCATCTTTTATAATTTCTTTCCAAAACCTCATCAAGCCTGCAATTGAAGTTTCTAGCTCGGCAAGTATCTAAAGCAAATTAATATTTCAGTTAAGAGACAACAAAAACAAATCCAAACCATCAAATAAAACCAACATTAATACTTCCCTGCCCAACTGCAATATGCATAAGCTATTTTCTGCACCATAATTAAAGGCATTAATATTGCACCCAAATAGATTATCGAAGCAGTTATTCTATGGAATAAAAAATAAGCAATATATAAGTAGATAACACAGCCATGCTTGTGGCATGTTTGTCTATTCTACCACATTCTTAGCATTTTAGAAACAATTAACTAGTAAACTAACATTCCAGCAAGCCAACATGCCAAGATGCAGGTTAAACTGCCACCATTGCACAAGCATGGCTACCATTGCACATTGCACATTACCACATCCTTTTCAGGTTATAACATTCCAACATGCTTTTCTAGTTAAACTGCCACCATTGCACATTACCACATCCTTAAGCAAGCCAACAAGCCTTCATGCTTTATTAGCACACCAAATGCAGGTTAAACTGCAAAACCACAAAAAACTCTACAGAACTACAAATATTGCTGATGCAAAGGCAACTTTACGGTTAAATTTATAATGGCAAATTTACGGTTAAATTGTAAGACTAGCTGGCTAAAAGCCAACATAGCTCTCTAATGCAGAAGTGGCTGAGAAAACTTGCTTAAGCTTGAATCTGTTTACCCTGAACTCCACAACTACAAATATTGCTGATGCAAAGTTCTGTAAACACCCTGCAAATACATAAGAACTGCAAGACCACAAAAACTACAAAATCAGACTTCCGAAAAAGCATATTTCTACAGGTGAGGCAGATCCGTGAGCACAGAAAGGAAGTAGAATCAAATTTCTACATGGAAATCTAAAGCCTGAGCATTGTCAAACAATGCTCTACAGAACAAGAAAGTAATGCAGAAATTGAGCTATTCCTAAATACAATTTGAAGCAGAACAACGCTCAACCTGAAAAGCAAGAATTCCGAAAGGTATTCCAGAAATTGAACTATTCCCAAGGACAACTTTACGGTAATGCAGAAATTGAGCTATTCCCGAAGGTAATGCAAAAATTGATTCTTTAAAGGTAAAGGCAACTTTACGGCAATGCAAAAATTGAGCTAAACAAAATATAACAAAGCAGTAGTTTGAAAAGAGCATTAGCAAAGCATTAACAGCAAATCTGGGAGATAAATCTCCCTAAACAACAAATCTGATTCATCATCCCGCATTCTTATGCACTTAAATATATACCACAGAATTCTTTATGTATCACTGAATTCTTATGCATTTAAAATTCTCTGTTTCAATGTCAATCAAATGATTCATCATCTCTCTCAACAAGGAACAAGAATCAGTTCCTAGTTCCTACAAAAACATCATAGACAAATGACAAGTGCTGCCTACAAAATCAGCCTTTATGTTCATACCTCAAAATAATAGCAGCCTTCCATGTCTATACAGGCTGCCAAAACTGCTTAATGGTAATGTCATGAATAATGTCATGAATAGCAAGTGTGAAAATAATAGTAAGTGTCTAATAAAGTTCAAAGCTACAATAATAATTTAAATTTTTAGCAATGAATCTAATGATAACGTAGACTTGGCTAAGTTGGCTTCATATGTTTGGAAGTTGAATATTAAGTTTTGGATCCATATGAATTATCCATAATATAGAAAGAGAAGTACCATGAATTGTTTCATCCCCCTATCAGCCAATAGAAATTTTGGAGAATAAAAAGAATAAACTTTTATATAAACTGCATCATAAAGCATTGCAATTATTGCCACCAACTTGTAAAGAAAAAATCTCATTTGAAACCACAACATTGTAAAACATTGCAATCATTGCGTGCCAATCTTTTTCATAAATCAATGTCTTTTTTCATAATTCAACGAAAGTCACCATTTGAAACCTACCAACTCAGATAAAAAAAATCTCATTTGAAGCCAAGATAGAAGAAAGTGTTTTAGCAACAAAAAACTTTACAACCATAACCACCATCCCTACTCATACGCCACATTGACCATTCCAATGCAAATACTCCCAAACCAATTAACTTAACTAGACAACCTCCCCACCATAGCTCTGCCCTTCCTGCATATTGCTATGAATAATATAACTATATATGTTTGCTTTCATATGCAACATCATAAAACCTCTGCACCGTAAAGTTCAATCACCGTAAAGTTCATTCAATCGAAACATAACTCATACTCAGAGGCACCCTCAAATCCATCTATTGCATTGAGCTTTTTTTGCTGCAATAAAATGATAAGCCTCAATTTAAAATTTGCACAATAGAAACCATTCCAAGTTCCTTCAGTGTAAAACAACATAGTGTCGGCCGTTTTTATTTTATTTTAAAACTTCGTGATTTAAAAAAGTGAATGATTTGTAATTTTGAAAATAATTTAAATATAAATATTAATCTTTTTGATTTTTTAAATGTAACATTTTAATTTTAAAATAGGTGAGACCAAATGGGTCTCACGTTTTAAATAGTTTAGATGATTGAATACAATACTACAAGTAATACACTTATCCCGAAGAATAAATATATTACTTGTAATAGGGATTCAATCACCTAGACTAAAGAATTTGTGACATTTGTTTTGGTCTGCGAAATATTTTTATAAAAAAAGGCCAACAAGTTCCTCTATCTAATATAAAAAATTAGATAGGGTTTATTTTATCTGGGTTCCTGGTTCCCTATAGAGGCAAGACCCTATAGTTAATTACAGCTTAAATGATCGAAATCACTTAAGAAAACTCTCGATTAAGATCAGGTGGTTTTGCTTTCAAGATTTCAAAGTTTAGGTTTTCACGATTGGACATGGGAAAATCAAATAGGAATAGCTCAAGATAGGAACAATTATTTAAGGAAATCCAAAGGGAAGAAGAGTAGGGGACATCACAGATCCAGGAGAAACCCCAGAGATGTCCCAGCTATCCTATTGTTCCGCTTTATGTCTTTGAAATGATGTTTATTTGATATTTCAATCCTGCAAATTATTTAAGATTTAGGACTTATGTTTGCACAACGTCGGACTGTGCAAATAGCCTAAAGGACGAACAAACTTATTTTGAGACAAGAAGACGGAGGGTTCTCACCGAGAGAAGCTTTCGAGATTTTGATAGGAGGAGGGTTCTCGCAAGTCGCAATCACCGAGAGGAAGCTTTTCACGAACTTGAGAGAAGGAGCAGCCGAAAGTAAGCTTTTGAGAGAGGAGAAAGAGCGGCATGAGAGGGAAAGGGCGAACACGTTCGAGACTCGATTAGGGCTTCCGCGGTTATAAGAATTTTGATTCGTTCGATTGTTTGTATATATTAATATATATAAATAATATATATAATATATTATATTAATTATATATTATATATTTATATTATATCAATTTATAATATCTATATCACTAGTATAATATATAAATATATTATTATTAATAATTTATTGTACATTATAATTCATAAGATTTAATTTTTAAAATATGGTCAACTCTGTTTAGTATATAATTATTTTTAAAGTATGATAAATTTTTTATATATATTTATATTAATTTTTTTTTATATTTCGAACAATAACAATTCGAACACGAACGAACGTATCACTGTTCAACAAACCGAACGAAAAAAAATGTTCGTGTTCGTCTCGTTTGCTTATCGAACGAAGCGAACACGAACACTTTGACGAATCAAACACGAACTGTTCGGGAACAACGAGCTTTTTTGACAGCCCTATGTGCATCCTCCTCTTCGAAGATTGGTATCTTCAATTTCCTGACACTTGATCTCCACCCAATCTCGTCTTCCTCCAGTATATACCTCCATGTGTCTCGAGTGGAACTCCCTCTTTCGATCATAGGCATATCCCACTCTCGATTCCCTCATTCCTCCATCGTGCTCTTCTGTGCCCACTTCCACCATCCGCCCTCCATTGGAAGTCTCCACCCCCTTTCTCGAAATCCTAGGGGGACGCTCTTGTCGGTAGATGATGTCTTCTTCGTTGTCTTCTCACTCGATCTCTTTCACTTTTGACCTGACTAAAGATTCCCTGATCAACCGTTGGTTAAGCTTTGCAACTGGAGATGTCGACACAACCTTGAATTGCATCTCCATGAGCTTTTTCATCATCTCCCGCATTTCTCCTATGCCTTAAAATCCATCATTCATTCGACTTTCAATAGAAGAAAATCTGTCATCCATGGTAGCGAACCTTTCTTCAAATCTCGATCGGATTTTCTCTACCTTTTCATTTAGCACGTCAACTTTCTTTGCTGCCATCTCATCAAGATCTATGCTCTGATACCAGTTCGATACGCCTCGACCAAAATCAGTGAACAAACCACGACGAAAAGGCAATAGATAGGTGGGAAAACACAACTAAGGACTGCTCTTATAGAAATCGAAAATCAAAGGAAAACAATCAAGATACAAAGTTGATCTACTGTTCAAGTGGTAGACCATCTCTCCAACATCCTAAACGTCGGTAGGAACACCACACGTAAAAAGAAAACAACAACCGGACAAAAACATGCATGAAACCCTAGTTTCCTCCTTAAAAAGAATCCTCCCAAAACATTTGAAAACTTTCTTTTCCCGCTTTCCCTCCAAACCTCCTCTAATTTCTCTTCTTTAAATATGTGATTATGGCCCTAGTGGACCCCACACCTCCTTTCCTTCGTTTGTACCTCGACTAGATCCCTCTCTTTCTTCCCGCGAAAAAGGCCGTCTCGCCCGTGAGTCGATTGGGTTGCAATCGGCCGATCCTTCTTGGATCGATACCTTCCTGGGCGTACTGGGCATTACATGTTCATACCTAAGTCCTTTATTTAGATTTCTCTTTTTTACTTAATAATGTTTGAGTGAAGAAGCTTTTGAATGTAGCCTTCAATTTTGTTTGCTCAAGAGGGACATGTTTCTTTTGGATGAGGCTTCTTTGATGGAGCGAGAAGTATCTGGGACACCAAATTTGATGTCATTCCATTTGAGTCATCACCCTCCCATTTTATTATTATATAATAGTCCAAAATCTCTTTTTATTTCTAGAATATTATTCATTGATATCCATTCCCATTCCTCATC
>JXCR01040307.1:94850-112255 GCA_002079205.1 Phalaenopsis hybrid cultivar | reverse complement strand
ACTCATTTCTAAAATCAAAATTTTACTTCCCTAATATAACTTCATATACATAATCATTTTTCTAATCAAAATCAAATTTAATTGAAATACAATTGAGAACAAATAAACTTTTAAGTATCTTTTAAATTTTTCATCCCTCAAACTTAAATTTTTGATAAAAATAAAATATTTAAGCATCATATATAAATAAGCAGGAACGAAAACTAACTATAACATGCTTGCAAGAATTTTTAAATCCTAAATATGCAAGTAGAAAAATTAAAAACATGAGTAAAAATTTAATTGATCAAATTTTCCTTTACTTAAAATACAGAGATTCATCGAATTCTATGCAATGGAGTATAACATAAAAGCAAATAAACACATTAACAAACATACCTGACTGTAACATAAAGTAAAATAATTGGTAGTAAGTTGAAAATTTCAAACATGCAGTTTTAAGTAACGAGTTAGCTAAATTCTAAACCCTTCTAACATTCCAGAATTAAGTTTAACAAACAATAACTAAATACAACAAAAAAACACAATAAACACAATTACTACCACTCAAACATACTAACTATGCACAAAAATCCAAATACATCACAGTAGGTGTACTAAATAAAATATAACAACTAGAACTCACAATTTCAACAATCTCAACTGCGAACAACAAATTACAGAATACCTGTACCATAAAAAGTTCATAACAATGCATAAACATAAAATAATGTAAAATAGAAAATAGAACTACAAATCCAACTAAACATCATCTTCCTCATCACTATCATCACTACGCCAAGCAACATTAGGCTCATATGGTGGATATCTAGGGTATGAGGAAATACTACATCTCAGTTACCTCTACTGAGATGCTCCATAGATGTGTCGTACTCCTCATAATCACTTCTTCTTCTCATCTACCCATCAATATGCTCAGCAAAATGCTCTAGGTTTATCTTATCCGCAGTGTGATTGAAATTATCTATAATCCTTTGTAATAACTCAGTCTGAGACTCAGATCCTGAAGTCTGACCTCGTGATGTAGAAGCATGTGAAGTAGAGGCTCTTGAAGTAGAGGAAGTAGAACTACTAGAGAATCCACCCTTCCCATAAAAAGGAGAATGACGTGAATAAGTCTTCACATTCACATTGGTAATGGGCTTCAATGGTTGTAGGATCTCCTCCTAGCTATCATATCTAACACCAACCTTCTCACATAATAAAAAGATGAAGGATGCAAATCCCAAACCTGCAATAATAGCAGCAATGACAGAACTGGTAATAACTCCATAAATTAATCCCCTAATATCAATTGGCTTAGACTGTTGAATATAGTAATTCAAAGTTGTTATCTCTCAAGTCACTTCACTCAAATGATTTGTAGGCAGCAGACGAGCAGAATTAAAACAATGTCATGCCTTTGTAGTGGCATCCAACTTTAAAGTAGAAAAGTTTACCCTTCTTTCATTTGTTATTTCCATAATCCTCTCCCCTCAGTTAAAAATGATATAATCTCATCTAACTCCTCCTCAGTAGGACTATAGTTTGCATAAAAACACAAAGTAATAGGAGACAGATGGTAAAACTGATTAATTACCTCAGGAGAAAATGATACTGTCGTCCCCCTCACTATGACTCCTTCCTCATCAGCCTCTGAGAGATTAACATAGAACTCTCGTACAATAGAGATCACAGTGACAACTGAAAAATAACAAAACTGCTCCCACAGGCGGTTAATAACCAACTCCTCCACGGCTCCTCCTGGACTTTGGAAACATCACTTAGGAATTAATTTCCTTGAATGCAGTGCATCGCTATACAGATCCTGAGCTCTTGAATTGATAAATTTAATCGAATCGAATGGAGCTTTTCCTTTACTTCTTTTCATTCTCGGTGCCATTTTCTAAAAAATGTATAAAATTCAAAATAAATTCCAAAATCATCTCCAAATCACTAAACTCAACTCCTAAAAGCTGAAACTAACAAATATATGCATTTTCCATCAAATTTTTAAAATTTTTTTACCATGAATAGTGATTTTTGGGTAGATTATGAATGTGTTCAAAATAAATGGTGAAAATCACAAATTGTTTGCATATAAGTGAAGCTCTTAGCTCAAGAAGATCAAATCTAACAAATTTGGCTTAAATCAACAAAAAAATCTTCAAAATAGGTGATGCCCAAGCCTAGAAATCGTGAAAACCGAAGGTAGAAGATGAAGTTGGAGAAAATGGAGATTTTCAGACCCAAAATTCACTTAAAACCATTCGCAAACCTGTTTTCATGAACTGACATTTAAGTACGAATGGTTCGGTGCTTAAGTGCCAGTCTATCAGTTTAGTCAGCGCTTAAGCGTGGGATTTGGCGCTTAGGGGTGAGTACACAATTTTTTATTTTTTCCATTTAAGTGAAATGCACTCAAGCCTAAGTCAACTAACCCTATATGTTCTCAAAAACTTTCTATATACTATTTCCTTCTCTCTTGCTTTCTTCTAATTCAAAATTTCACCAATTTAAGCTAATTTGATTCACCACTAAATACACAAAATTTTTCACAAACGAAAGACTTATATTCATTCACAAATGATTACAAAAATTTTTGAGCACATAAATTCTCAATCCAAATAGTCTTGGATGAGAAAAATCCTAACACAGACTCTAAACCAACTTATAAAATAAAAACACTTTAAAACACTCTTAAAATTAACAAAAAACATTAAGCACTCAAACACTAAACGAAGAACTTAATCACAAACTTGATACCATTCTCTAGTCGATGGAATAAATTATGTCCTATCATTAGTCTCTCCTTCAGCATTTGGTATGTAAATCTAAAAGATCAGATGATGATTAATAACTCTGGTTGAATCTTCTTCAATCCACTTGTTCTTCAGATACATAGCCTTATCTGCTTCTTCTATAAAATTGGTATGGGTAAACTACATCTTTAGTTACCATCCTATATGATCCAAATGTGCGTTAACTTCCATCACTTTTGCTTCAATTGAAGCCACGCTAGCTTCAATTTTAGTGATCTTCTCTGTTATTCCTTCGATACTAACGACTAGAAAACTGTTATATATCTCTTGTGCACTTTGAATAATAAACTTCTTTCTCATTACTTCCTCCTTCTTTTTCAAATCACTTTCCCAAGAAGACATTGTTCACAACTCTCACTTTTTCACTTAGAATATAGGGTATAATGAAGGTGTGGTGAAATTTCTCCTCATACCCCCTTTATTGATAGGCTCTAAATCCTTCCTGAAACTCCTAGGAACGTCTTAGAACTGCTGTTACAAGTTCAAGCCAACCAATTTGTAGTTAGAACTTCTAGAGATTGAAATTTGCGCATGTTTTTTTAACTGTCGTGCTTATATGCCAGGACTTGGCGCTTAAGCGGCAGTGCTCAATTTAACGCAGGTCAACTTAAGGTCCAAACATTCATTCTACTTGTCTAAGCCATATTTTATGGTCTTAAAATTATAACTAACTTATAATATAATAAAAATACTACCAGAATTTTCTAAATCACACACAACAACATAAAAATAAAAACAAATACACAGATAACTATAGGGTGCCTCCCAGAGTGCGCTTGGTTTTACGTCGTCAGCCTGACGTAACCAATGTTTATTATGGTTGACCCAACATCAAAAAATCATTTAATTTAAGTTGGTCACCTAAAAGTAGGGTTTCAGCCTGTGATCATTTACTTTGAATATTTTATTAGTCTTAGGATCTTTAATATCCACATCTCCAAAAGGATGAACTTTCATCACAACAAATGCATTATAATGCAAAAGTTCAACTGGTAAGTGAACCTGGACTTAAGTTTGTCTGGAAATAATCTTAACCTTGCATTATAATGCAAAACTTGTTGCCCTGGCTAAAAATTCTCAGTCAAAATTCTTTGATCATGCCACATCTTCATCTTTTTTTGTAAATCTTAGGACTTTTATAAGATTCATTCCTTATCTCTTCAAGCTCATTTAATTGCAATAATCACTTCTCACCAACATCTTTAAATTATAATTCAATTACTTAACCACCCAGTATGCTTTATGCTTAAGTTCAACTGGTAAGTGACATGCTTTCCCAAATATTAGCCTGTATAAGGACATTCCTATAGGAGTTTTGTATGCAGTCCTATAAGCCCACAAAGCATATTCAAGTTTAGCTGAACAATCCATTTTAGTTGGATTTACAGATTTTTCCAATATTCTTTTAATTTTACGATTGGATAATTCAGCCAAATCACTTATTTGAGGATGATAAGAAGTAGAAATTCTATGGTTAATATGATATTTGTTTACTAATTTCTCCATTATTGCATTTTTGAAATGACTTCCCTCGTCAGTTATGCTCACCATTGACATCCTAAATCTACAAAATATATTTGTTCTTAAACACTTTGTAACACTTTGAGCATCACATTGAAGTAAAGAAATAGCTTCTATCCATTTGGATACATAATCTACTGCTAACAATATTTATAAATTTTTTAAAGATGGTGTATAGGATCCCATGAAATCTAATCCCCAAACATCTAATATCTCAACTTCTAACACATACTTGAGGGGCATCTCATTCCTCATAGAAATATTGCCTACTAGTGACATCGATCACAAGTTTCAACACAAGCATTAACATCATTAAAGATTGTAGGCCAATAAAATCCAGATTGTAAAATTTTGTATGTAGTTTTATCAACACCAAAATGTCCCCAAAAATAAGAATCATGACATTTTTGGATAATTTCATAAGTTTCTTCTAAAGACATGCATCTTCAAATAATAAGATCCTTCCCTTGTTTATATAAAAAATAGGTCATCCCAAAAATAAGTCTTAGTTTCAGGTAAAAATTTCCTCTTCTATTGATATGTCATTCCATAGGGTGTAATATCACTAATAATAAAGTTAACACTATTTTCATACCATGGAACACACCACTCATTAATATTGAACAATTTTTCATCTGGACAATGTTCATTAATCTCTTTTCAAAATAGAGTGGTTTTTCTAATTCAAGCTTAGACAGATGACCAATAATTTGATTCTCAGCTCCCTTTCTATCTACTATTTCAAAATTAAATTCTTGTAAAACAAGAATCCATCGTTGCAATCTAGGTTTTTCATCATTCTTTTCTATTAAATATTTAATAGCAGAATGGTCTGTATGCATAATACATTTAGTTTCAATCAAGTATGATCTAAATTTATCAAAAGCATATACTACAACTAATAACTCTTTCTCAGTTTTTATATAATTAATTTGAGCTTCATTATTAGTTCTACTAGTATAGTAAATAACTTTGAAAATCTTATCATGCTTTTGTCCTAAAATAACTCCAATAGCATAATCACTAGCATCACACATTAATTCAAAAGAATTTTCCCAATCTGGGGCAATAATTATTGATGTAGTGACTAATTTTTCTTTTAATAATTCAAAAGCTTTGCAGCACTCATCATCAAAATGAAAAATTACATCTTTTTCAAGTAAATGGCACAAAGGCTTCGCAACTTTTGAAAAGTTTTTAATATATCGCATGCAGAATCCAAAATGTCCTAAAAAACTCATAATCTCCTTTACACTTGTTGGATAAGGAAAAATACTGATCACTTAATTTTTACATGGTCTACTTCCATACCATTTTCTAAAATTTGATGTCCCAAAAGTATTCCTCCTGCTACTATACATAAGCAATTTTCCCAATTACAGATTAAATTTGTTTCTTCGCAGCGCTTAAGAAATTTTGATAGATGTTCTAGACATAAGTAAAATGAAGTTCCAAACTCTAAAAAATCATCCATATAAACCTTAATTCCTTTTTCAATTAAATCATTAAAAAAGTCATCATACATCTTTGAAATGTAGCACATGCATTAGATAAACCAAATGACATTCTTCTAAAAGCAAATGTACCATAAAGACTGGTAAAAGTTGTTTTCTCTTGATTCTTTGAAGCTATTTGTATTTGGTGATAACTGGTTTATCCATCAAAAAAATAAAAGTATTTATGCCCAGCTAGTCTGTTCAACATCTGATCTTGAAAGGGTAGTGGGAAATGATCTTTCCTTGTGGTGAGATTTAGTTTTCTATAATCAATGCATATTCGACAACTTGTAACTTGTCTTGTTGGTATTAACTCTCTATGTTCATTGAAAGTCACAGTTACTCCTCCTTTATTAAGAACACAATGAATTGGACTAAGCCATGCACTATCTAAAATAGGGTAGATAATTCTAGCATCTAACCACTTTAAAATTTCTTTTTAAGAACTTCTTTCATAACAGGATTCAATCTCCTTTGAGGATTAGCCCTAGATTTGTAGTTCACTTCCATATGAATTCTATGCATATAAATTGAAGGACTGATTTCTTTTATATCAGTAATTGTCCATCCAAAAGATTTCTTATAATTCCTTAAAATTTTCATCAAACTATCTTCTTCTTCAGTCATTAATTTCGTGGAAATTATAATAGGTAATGTAGAGGAACCACCTAAAAAGGCATACTTCAAATGTTCAGGAAGCAACTTCAACTCAAGTTTAGGGGGATTTTCAATCAATGGATAAAAAGATGTATCTTTTTTTGTCGTGTCCAAAACTTCAAAACTTTCTTGAACATAACTTGAATCTTCTATATATAAATCTTCATGTGGATCTAATTCATCTTCTTGCTCGTGTTCCAGCTCTTTCATCGTAGATTTATCTTAAAAAGTTGTTTTGAAATGACATTCACTTAAATATCTTATCACATCCATTCTATAGTATTCATCATCTTTACCTATTACAGGGTACTTCATTGATTTGAAAATATTAAATGTAATTGTTTGATCATTGACACAAATAGTTAATTCTCCTTTCTTCACATCTATCATTGCTCTTCTAGTGGTTAGGAAAGGTCTCCCCAAAATGATAGGTATCTCTTTATCTTCCTTCATATCTAGCTTAATGAAATCAATAGCAAAGATAAATTGATCCATTTTCACTAAGACATCTTCTATAACTCCTTTAGGAAAAGTTATTGATCTATCTGCTAATCACAAAGTTACAATAGTAGGGGTTGTTTCTCCTAATCCCAATCTTTTAAATATTGATAATGGCATAAGGTTGAGGCTTGCTCCTAAATCACCTAATGCTTTCCCACAAAATCTATCTCCTATGCATATGGAAGTGTAAAGCTATCAGGATCTTTAAGCTTTTCAGGAAGTTTCTTCTGAATTATATCACTGCACTCCTCACTATGTGTAACAATCTCATTATCTTCAAACTTCTTATTTCTGTTAAGAATTTCTTTCATAAACTTCATATAACTTGACATTTGTTCTAAGGCTTCATCAAATATTATGTTAATAGTAAGCTTCTTAAAAATTTCCAAAAATTTTGAAAATTTCTTATCCAACCATTGTTGTCGAAGCCTCTGAGAAAATGGAGGTGGTGGTCTTTCTAAATCAACTTTAAATGGGAAATAAGTATTTCTAAACCTTTTGGAGTGTCCACTTTTGGTTATTCAATCTCTTCTCTCTCTACTTCAGTCTCTTTTTGAACTCTACCTTCCAATTCTCTTCCACTTCTAAGTTGAACAACTTTTACTTGCTCTTTATTTTGGTCATTTGGATTTATTTCTGTATTACTAGGAAGCGTTCCTTAAGATCTATTACTTAATGAATTTGCTATTTATCCAAGTTGATTCTCAATGTTTCTAATTGTAGCTCGTTGATTTAATAAGTGATTTCCCATTTGTAACATCACTTCTTCTATAGACAATTTCTTCTCCTTAAATTGTAAATTAATGTTAAAACCGAGAGGATAAGTAGGTATATAAATACTATTCCCTTCCTTGTTCCAGTTTTCTAATGGGTTTACTTGATTGTTCCCCCACTGCTGATTATTACCACCCATAGTATTATTCCAATTAAAGTTGGGATGGTTCTTCCAACCTGGGTTATAATAATTTGAAAATGGTTGTTCTGCTTGTTATTTATGACATTCAAAGTTTCTAATGATGTTTGAAAATCTACCATTTATCCTAATGAATTCTCTTCAATCATGGAAATTGGTTGAGAAAAATTCATTCTAAACTGGTCTAACTTCCTTGAAATTGCAACAACTTGATTTGTTAACATGGCAAAAGCACCAGTTTTATGAACGTTGGCTACTTTCTTAAGATTCACCCTCTCCAAAGGCCATTAAAAATTATCACCTAAGAGATCCAGCTAATCCATTGTAAATATTTGAATTATTAACCAATATGGTATAACATGGTGTGGACACTTTCTTAAGATTTTTTTAAATCATTTCCATGCATCATAAATAGATTCCCCTTCAAACTGACTAAAAGATGTAATATCATTTCTAAGCTTTGCAGTCTTTGATGGTGGAAAATATTTAACAAAGAATTTTTGTGCTAAATCACTCCATGTTATGATAGATCTAGATGATAACAAATGTAACCATATCTTAGTTTTATCCCCCAGTGAAAAAAAAAATAATCTAAGTTTTATAGTATCATCTGTTACACCATCATATTTAAATGTAGTACACAATTCTAGAAAATTATCAAGATATAAATTTGGATCTTTAATTGGTGCTCCCCCAAACTGATTATTTGATACCATTTGGATAATTATAGGTTTAAGCTCAAATGAATTAGCCACTACAATGGGCTTTTTAATACTACAATGAAGTTCATCAACCATAGGGTTAGCATAATCTTTCAATGGTCTAAACTCTTCAACAATTTGATTATTTTGATTTGTCATTTCTTGGAATTTTTCAAAAATTTTTTATTTTAAAATTTTTCCAATAGTTCTTTCTAATTCAGAATCATAAGACACAAGTCTTGTGGAGCCTAACTTACACATACATTACTATAAAAAAAAACAAAATAAAATAAAATAAATCAAAAAATAAAAACACACAAACAAAAATTTTATATAAAAACAACACAAAAATATTCTTAGCAAAAATAATAAAATTTAAATAAGACTTACTAAAAATTTTGTTATCCAAAAACTTCTTTTTGAAAAGTACTAATAATTATTTTCCTTCACTAGCAAAGACGCCAAAAACTTGATCTCGACTTTATATATATATATAGATAGAAGTAAAATATGATGTATGTAGTTAATTTCCTTTATAGATGTTCTTAATTTGCAACGACTGCCAAAAAACTTGATCCAAAGCAAGACTAGGAAAATTTTTCACTATGAAGCAAATAAGAATACAGTTATAATATTTTAATATTGGATACTATGCAAGTATACATATCATTATTAAGTAATATAAACTTTTTCTGATTAAGTCCCAAATATCAGTCTCACGGGAAGGATTAGTTTTAGATTACAAAATACTAATTAATATATATATTCTTATTCAAACTTAAGATGCTATGAATGAAAGTTTGATTCTTTTGTAATTTTTGTTTAATTGAAAATAAAGTAAGCAACTAATTATTTTAATTAAAATACTAATAAAATGAAGGAAATATAAGTAAAATGCTTTTTCCCATATCATGAATCAGTGATAAATATAGAAATTTAGTTGTGAAGGTATACTAAATGTGTTGTGTCAAATAGGAGCAATAATATTTTTTACCCTTACTAGAGATGCTATAAAAAACATTGGTTAATCTATAATTTTAACAGTCTTGAAGTTGGCTAGGTAGGAAAGATACTAGATCTCGCTCTAGAGTTCCCTCTTCTCTCTCCACCTGGGGGCTAACATCTCATATCAAAACCTAAAACTATAAATCAAATTGGGTGCTTTAGCCTGTCACTCTAAATTCCTCTAATTCTATACCCTTTAAAGTATATTTCCCTATTTATTTGCACTCAACCCCTTGAATTACATTCTCATTCATGAAATAAATATGTGATTCTAACTATTTGTTGATTGACACAATACCATCTCGAATCTTACATGTTCTCACAACAGATATTAACATCTTAGTTAGCCAAANAATGTTCAGGAAGCAACTTCAACTCAAGTTTAGGGGGATTTTCAATCAATGGATAAAAAGATGTATCTTTTTCTGTCGTGTCCAAAACTTTAAAACTTTTCGAACATAACTTGAATCTTCTATATATAAATCTTCATGTGGATCTAATTCATCTTCTTGCTCGTGTTATAGAACTTTCATCGTAGATTTATCTTAAAAAAGTTGTTTTGAAATGACATTCACTTAAATATCTTATCACATCCATTCTATAGTATTCATCATCTTTACCTATTACAGTTTTCACTAGGACATCTTCTATAACTCCTTTAAGAAAAGTTATTGATCTATCAGCTAATCCCAGAGTTACAATAGTAGGGGTTATTTCTCATAATCCCAATCTTTTAAATATTGATAATGGCATAAGGTTGAGGCTTGCTCCTAAATCACCTAATGCTTTCCCACAAAATCTATCTCCTATGCATATGGAAGTGTAAAGCTATCAGGATCTTTAAGCTTTTCAGGAAGTTTCTTCTGAATTATATCACTGCACTCCTCACTAAGTGTAACAATCTCATTATCTTCAAACTTCTTATTTCTGTTAAGAATTTCCTTCAAAAACTTCATATAACTTGACATTTGTTCTAAGGCTTCATCAAATAGAATGCTAATAGTAAGCTTCTTAAAAATTTCCAAAAATTTTGAAAATTTCTTATCCAACCATTGTTGTCGAAGCCTCTGAGAAAATGGAGGTGGTGGTCTTTCTAAATCAACTTTAAATGGGAAATAAGTATTTCTAAACCTTTTGGAGTGTCCACTTTTGGTTATTCAATCTCTTCTCTCTCTACTTCAGTCTCTTTTTGAACTCTACCTTCCAATTCTCTTCCACTTCTAAGTTGAACAAGTTTTACTTGCTCTTTATTTTGGTCATTTGGATTTATTTCTGTATTACTAGGAAGTGTTCCTTAGGATCTATTACTTAATGAATTTGCTATTTATCCAAGTTGATTCTCACTGTTTCTAATTGTAGCTCCTTGACTTTATAAGTGATTTCCCTTTTGTAACACCACTTCTTCTATAGACAACTTCTTCTCCTTAAATTGTAAATTAATGTTAAAACCGAGAGGATAAGTAGGTATATAAATACTATTCCCTAATGAACGTTATCCTAATGAATTCTCTTCAATCATGGAAATTGGTTGAGAAAAATTCATTCCAAACTGGCCTAACTTCCTTGAAATTGCAACAACTTGATTCGTTAACATGGCAAAAGCACCAGTTTTATGAACATTGGCTACTTTCTTAAGATTCACCCTCTCCAAAGGCCATTAAAAATTATTAGTAGTCATCTCTTCTATTAAAGAATAAGCATCATTAAATTGTTTTGACATCAATGAACCACCTAAGAGATCCAGCTAATCCATTGTAAATATTTGAATTATTAACCAATATGGTATAACATGGTGTGGACACTTTCTTAAGATTTTTTTAAATCATTTCCATGCATCATAAATAGATTCCCCTTCAAACTGACTAAAAGATGTAATATCATTTCTAAGCTTTGCAGTCTTTGATGGTGGAAAATATTTAACAAAGAATTTTTGTGCTAAATCACTCCATGTTATGATAGATCCAGATGATAACGAATGTAACCATATCTTAGTTTTATCCCTCAGTGAAAAAAAAAAATCTAAGTTTTATAGTATCATCTGTTACACCATCATATTTAAATGTAGCACACAATTCTAGAAAATTGTCAAGATATAAATTTGGATCTTTAATTGGTGCTCCCCCAAACTGATTATTTGATACCATTTGGATAATTATGGGTTTAAGCTCAAATGAATTAGCCACTACAATGGGCTTTTTAATACTACAATAAAGTTCATCAACCATAGGGTTAGCATAATCTCTCAATGGTCTAAACTCTTCAACATTTTGATTATCTTGATTTGTCATTTCTTGGAATTTTTCAGAAATTTTTTATTTTAAAATTTTTCCAATAGTTCTTTCTAATTCAGAATCATAAGACACAAGTCTTGCGGAGCCTAACTTACACATACATTACTATAAAACAAAACAAAATAAAATAAAATAAATCAAAAAATAAAAATACACAAACAAAAATTTAATATAAAAACAACACTAAAATATTCTTAGCAAAAATATTAAAATTTAAATAAGACTTACTAAAAATTTTGTTATCCAAAAACTTCTTTTTGAAAATTACTAATAATTATTTTCCTTCCCTAGCAAAGACGCCAAAAACTTGATCTCGACTTTATATATATATATATAGATAGAAGTAAAATATTATGTATGCAGTTAATTTCCTTTATAGATGTTCTTAATTTGCAACGACTGCCAAAAAACTTGATCCAAAGCAAGACTAGGAAAATTTTTCACTATGAAGCAAATAAGAAAACAGTTATAATATTTTAATATTGGATACTATGCAAGTATACATATCATTATCAAGTAATATAAAACTTTTTCTGATTAAGTCCCGAATATCAATCTCACGGGAAGGATTAGTTTTAGATGACAAAATACTTATTAATTTAGATTCTTATTCAAACTTAAAATGCTATGAATGAAAGTTTGATTCTTTTGTAATTTTTGTTTAATTGAAAATAAAGTAAGCAACTAATTATTTTAACTAAAATACTAATAAAATGGAGGCAATATAAGTAAAATACTTTTTTTCATATCATGAATCAGTGATAAATATAGAAATTTAGTTGTGGAGGTATACTAAATGTGTTGTGCCAAATAGGAGCAATAATATTTTTTACCATTACTAGAGATGCTATAAAAAACATTGGTTAATCTATAATTTTAACAGTCTTGAAGTTGGCTAGGTAGGAAAGATACTAGCTCTCGCTCTACAGTTCCCTCTTCTCTCTCCACCTGGGGGCTAACATCTCATATCAAAAACTAAAACTATAAATCAAATTGGGTGCTTTAGCCTGTCACTCTAAATTCCTCTAATTCTACACCCTTTAAAGTATATTTCCCTATTTATTTGTACTCAACCCCTTGAATTACATTCTCATTCATGAAATCAATATGTGATTCTAACTATTTGTTGATTGACACAATATCATCTCGGATCTTACATGTTCTCACAACAGATATTAACATCTTAATTAGCCAAGTCAAGAAGTAAATAAAGTGCAAGGTCTTGAATCATCACAACTTCTTACAAAATCGAAGTTAATACTTCACACAACTTCCTTTAAACATTTAATCACTTATCATTTTAAGGAAAAAGATAAAGAAAACTAATCATAATACATGGAGAGAATACAACCACACAAGAGTTTAAAAGTAGAAATCATGCAGAAAAACAAGAAATCTAAATTAAAAACCAAGTGTATTCACAAAGATAAACACTTTTCTCAAATTATCTCTACCAATGTCTTGAAGTTCCTTTGAATTCTCTTCCTTCTCTCATAATACAAACTAACACTCAAAAGAAAATAAAAAAAATAAGGTGGCAGGCAGCGGCGGCGGTGATGGGCTGCGACTGCTTATATGTGAACTTTTGGTGGGTGGTTGCTGGCCCGTTCTCCTGGAAAATCAAAGTATTTTCTTATTAAAATTCAAGGAGTGTNTTCACACAACTTCCTTTAAACATTTAATCACTTATCATTTTAAGGAAAAAGATAAAGAAAACTAATCAGAATACATGGAGAGAATACAACCACACAAGAGTTTAAAAGTAGAAATCATGCAGAAAAACAAGAAATCTAAATTAAAAACCAAGTGTATTCACAAAGATAAACACTTTTCTCAAATTATCTCTACCAATGTCTTGAAGTTCCTTTGAATTCTCTTCCTTCTCTCATAATACAAACTAACACTCAAAAGAAAATAAAAAAAATAAGGTGGCAGGCAGCGGCGGCTTATATGTGAACTTTTGGTGGGTGTTTGCTGGCCCGTTCTCCTGGAAAATCAAAGTATTTTCTTATAAAAATTCAAGCAGTGCCTTGGTGTCTCTTAAAAAAGATGTCTCCATTCAATGAATCTTTTTGAAGTTGTCTCCTCATAAGCCAATTGAATGAATTTTCGTGCCCATGGGGTATTTCCCACATTTTTGTCAAGGGTTGCTTCAAACACCTTTACAAAATTCTGCTCCATTTAATATTTCTTCAAATAACTAGCTTTGGCGCTTAAGCGAGGGGTACCTGACGCTTAGGCGCCCAAGTTCATTTTGCACATTTCTTTATTTTTGCTCCAAATTTGACCCTTTTTCACTCCTTTTAGCATTTTCTATTAATTTGATTGTACATACAAGAAAAACATAAAAATACCTCTCATTAAAGCGCAATATCATAAAAATAGGTATAAAAATGTGTATAAAAATACTATATATTTTAGTTGTATCACTTATAATCATCATTATAAGCATTTCTTGCATAAATTCCTCCAATCTTAGTTTGGATATTTACAATATCCATTTGCTGAATCATAAGCTGCTCCATAATATTCTTAAGTGAAACAGAGAAAGAAGTAGATGGCCCTGCAGCAGATGTTGAGGGTTTATCACTACCTCCACTCTTGGGCTCAATAAATCATTCAAATTTTTGAACAGTATGTTTCCCAATAGGATTCTATGGCTGCAGATTTTCTTCATTTCCATAGGAGTCTACTCCTGATTATTCACATAAAGTGAAGATCGNTGGGATGCTTAATTTATCTGTACATTCATATCATTCTTATCTCTCATTCCAATGTAGTTGCAATAAACTTCTAGGTCAAGGAAAAAACACTTTCTCCCAACTTTCATAAGGCACTTGCGATTGACTGCATAATAGAAAAATAGTGGATGGATGTCCCAGTTTAGTAGTAGATCCATTGACAATTAAACCCAAAACTGATTTCATAATTATTGCACCAATATCAAAAGGTTTTCCAGTTTGAATACAATAATTTAGAGTATCACTCCCCTTAGTCACTTTTCTGATTTTCATAGTTGAGAGTAATTTCGATGCAATAAGGAAATGCCACGCTTTAGATGCAGGATTCAACAATGATGAAGAAAAACTTACATTCCCATCATCTTTCGTCTCCCAATTTGTATCTTCATCTATAAGGTATCGATAGAGTTCGTTCATATTATCTCTTGGAGGGGCAAAATTTGCAAAGTGGAAAATAGGAAAAAATTCATTCATAAACATATCATTTATTCTTGAAGGAGTGAATTGTACAAACCTACCTCAAACATAGACAATTCCTTAGCTGATTTCATGAAGATTTGCATAAAACTCTATCAACACAGGGACAACTACGGTGGCTGTGGTGTAGCAAAGCACTTTCCAACGTCTCTGCACAATTATCTCTTTCACTCAAGTATTTAGTGTGATGAATCCTCGATTCACAAATCCCCAATACTTGATTAGCCTCTTCTTTAGAAGAACTTGATCATGTAACTTCTGTGCTTCAAAACTGACGAACTTTCTCTAGTTGAAAATTCTAAATCTCGCAGAATTTTTAGACTCGAAGGTCATAGGATTTGAAAAGTAGCCACTCTTTCCTCGTTTTCCCCCCTAAAATAGGTTTTGAAATTAGTTTTTTGGAGTTAAAAGGAGAAGAACACACCGAAAACTGCCAAAACCCCTGTTTTAAAAATTTTTATGTCNATTAGAATTTCTATGAAAATATAAATAAAATTCAAATAAATTACAAACTAAAAAATCTAACTCCGCAAGTAATATTATTTGGAAAGAAACTTTTCAACATGAGTTTTCTTCAATCTGCTTCACCAAAATCCCAAATTTCGGATCTCCCATAATGTAGGAAAAATCCACGGTGAAAATAAAAAATCTCTTACCAAGAGAAGATAAAATCTAAGATCTTTGGCCTTTGATATCTTCTCAAATGCACATATGTCAAGCCCTAGGTTACGATTTAGAGGCAGGAGACAATCCAAGTAGTCAGAAAGGTGCTTTACTAGGTGATCTCACAGTTTTTAACCTAGATGGGTGTTTTCAGGAATTTGGCGCCTCAGGCGCCAATGCCTAATTTTTCCAGATTTCATTTTTTTGAAGAAATTTGTTGTGTAATGCTTTACTTTAACCTCTAATTAACTCAAATAAATACTTACACTCATAATTAAACAATTTTCTAACACAAAACTTTGACAAACAATAAAAAATTCACTTATATAGATATAATCTGCGCTATTACAAACTAACAGTTTTCAAGCCAACAAAATCTAATTCAGTATCCAAAGCAGACCAAACATCCTAACACTAAAATATAAAAATCAAAATACTTAACACCAAACACAAATAGAGTTCAACAATAAAAATAAATGTAATCCAACATAACACAATAATAAAAACAAGCAGTACTAAATAAGCATTCCCTGCATTAAGTAAGTTCAAACATCTTCTTTGCTCTCGTCTTCCTAGATATCTCCCATGGATAGGTAGTGCACGTACAAGTTGTAGAAAGATCGATAAAGAAATTTATCCGTCGAATCTTCCTCAATCCAAGCATGTTTCTTAAACATATGTACCAAACCATCTTCAATACGTCTAGTATGTTCAAAATGTTCCTTCAGCCTCTAATCTAGATGATCCAACATTTTAGAAATATTCCCAATTGCATGCATAAGGTTATGTACCTCCTTCTCTATTCTCTTTATTCTTTTCAAAAGTGTGTTCGGACTGAAGTAAGGTTGAATAGGTGATGAATTCTGGGATGCTTAATTTATCTGTACATTCATATCATTCTTATCTCTCATTCCAATGTAGTTGCAATAAACTTCTAGGTCAAGGAAAAAACACTTTCTCCCAACTTTCATAAGGCACTTGCGATTGACTGCATAATAGAAAAATAGTGGATGGATGTCCCAGTTTAGTAGTAGATCCATTGACAATTAAACCCAAAACTGATTTCATAATTATTGCACCAATATCAAAAGGTTTTCCAGTTTGAATACAATAATTTAGAGTATCACTCCCCTTAGTCACTTTTCTGATTTTCATAGTTGAGAGTAATTTCGATGCAATAAGGAAATGCCACGCTTTAGATGCAGGATTCAACAATGATGAAGAAAAACTTACATTCCCATCATCTTTCGTCTCCCAATTTGTATCTTCATCTATAAGGTATCGATAGAGTTCGTTCATATTATCTCTTGGAGGGGCAAAATTTGCAAAGTGGAAAATAGGAAAAAATTCATTCATAAACATATCATTTATTCTTGAAGGAGTGAATTGTACAAACCTACCTCAAACATAGACAATTCCTTAGCTGATTTCATGAAGATTTGCATAAAACTCTATCAACACAGGGACAACTACGGTGGCTGTGGTGTAGCAAAGCACTTTCCAACGTCTCTGCACAATTATCTCTTTCACTCAAGTATTTAGTGTGATGAATCCTCGATTCACAAATCCCCAATACTTGATTAGCCTCTTCTTTAGAAGAACTTGATCATGTAACTTCTGTGCTTCAAAACTGACGAA
>JXCR01040307.1:76748-94128 GCA_002079205.1 Phalaenopsis hybrid cultivar | reverse complement strand
TATATATATATATATGTGGTGGCTACGCCATTAAGAAGGGGCCATTAGTGTCCAAACCCTAGCAGAGTCAAACCTGTGCCAGCCACCATATATGTTTATATATCTACATATATGGTGGCTGGCACAGGTTTAACTCTGCTAGGGTTTGGACACTGATGGCACTTTCTTGGCGGCACTGTGGAGCTAGGTGGTGGTGCTTTTTGTTTCTGCCTCAAGAAGACCTTCTGACTTTGATTAAAGCTTTGGATTTTTTCCTTGCTTGGGGCCTCCGGGGCAAAAGCTTTTTGAATTTTGGCTATTATTCCATTGCCTGCTTAGCTAAGTGGGTCGCATTTGTTTCTCTTGCTGGTACTCTAATTCTCCCTAGTTGGTTCATTTGTGGTACTTGCTTTTCATTGGGTTGGCCACTTCCTACACGTTTACTATTCTATTGGTTGATATATTAATGGACTATCCTATTGATGTTGAAACCAATGCTCTATGGATTAAGGCTACATTTGCTAATGTAGTTGGCAGTGAGTTTGAGGTTCCTAAGTCATTTGAGCACTTGGTGTTCCCATAAACCCTCCATGATACTGCAACCGAAAAGGGGATTTTTCCTTATATTAATCCCTTATGGCTGAATGATGGAGAACCAGCCATCATGATTTCCACACAAGAAATTCAATCTCTTAATGACTCAATTAAATTCACTCAAATAGGAAAATTTCAGTATGAACACCCTAAGATGGACTGTGTAAGGAAATACTTTGAAGAGTTAAAGCTCAATGGTCCCTGGAAGTTAGGCTTAATGGATGGATTGCACTTGTTAATTAAACTATCCATTGAGGAGGACTATGCAAAAGTGATTGCTAAACAATCTTTGTTGATCAATGGAACACCTATGAAACTGGTGAAGTGGACTCCTTGGTTTGATCCCAACAAAGAACCCCCAATTGTCCTAATGTGGTTTAAACTCCCTAGTTTCCCAATTCAGTACTATCATCAAAATGTGCTTTTTAGCATCAGAAGAGCTCTTGGATATCCTTTGAAAGTAGATGCTTGAACTTACAATATGGCCATACCTGCAGGGGCTAGAGTTCTTATAGAAAGAGATATAACACTTCCCGATGTTGAGAGGGTCTGGATTGGATCAGAAGAAGAAGGTTTATGTCAAATAATTGTTATGAAAAAAAAGACCTATTTATTGTCCTCATTGTAGAATGTTTGGACATAATTTGAAGAAGTGTAATAAACTGCATCCACCTTCCAAAAAGAAGACTTCTGATAGAAGTATGGGGAAGGCAGTTGCAACTAGTCATATAGAGGCAGCTGAGCAGGGGGGAGGGTTTCAGGTGAAGAAGCCTTGGACACAGATGCTAATGATACTCACCATAAGTCTGATTTGCAAACCAATCCAATTGGTGTTGAGATGGAGAACACTGTAAATTGTTCTATTGCTAAAAAGGGACTGTTGGAGGATAATATTCAAGAAGAAAGATTATTAGATATTAATCCACATAAGATTGATGACCCAACACTTAACAGTCTTACAGATGTGTTAACTGATGAATGGCAAGTGCAAAAAGGTAACAAGAAGCAGAAAGGAAGGCTGGAAGTAAAAGAACCATTGGATGGGCCTTCCATAGTTCCACAAGTGGAACCTCATCCAAGAACTAGAGGGAAGGAGAGAACCTTTTCTAAATGATCAATTTTCTATGTTGGAATATAAGAGGAGTGGCTCACCCCTCCTCACTCAAGAGACTGAAATATCTTATTACAACTCATAAGATTTGGTGCTTTGCTCTTCTAGAGCCCATGGTCATTAAGTATCCTCATAACATTGTAAGAAAGTTTCCTAAGTTTACTCATTTTGTAAACTTGAATAAAAAAGTATGGCTTTTTGTAAGATTTCAATTACAGTGGTCTATGTTAGTGAATCATTCACAGTTCTTGCATCTCCAATTTTCTATTGGAGCTCATGTGGGGTATGCTACTTTTATGTATGCCAGCAGCTTAGCTAAGTAATGGGCATGTTTTCTATTAGAGGCATAATTTATTGCATCTGGGTCAGTCTATTGATTCCTTCAAGATTTTGGGAGGAGACTTTAATTTTATTACTTCTCCTACTAAAAAAAGAGGGGGTAATTCTCCTTTTCCTTCAACCATGGACATGTTCAATGATTTTATTCAAAATGATGCACTTTTTGATGTAGGGTTTCAAGGGCCACAATTTACATGGAGGAGGGGCATCTTGTGGGAAAGATGGGATAGAATGCTTGTTAGTTCTAAATGGCTCCAAACATTTCCTTATAATATTGTCTCACACCTTGCTATGGAAGGATCTGATCACAGACCATTACTTTGCTCCATCCAGAACTCAGCTAAATCTGTTAGTACTCCCTTTAGATTTCAAAACATGTGGACTTTACATCCTAATTTCCTTCAGGAAATTAGTAAGGCTTGGATTTCTAAACCTAATTGTAATCGTTGGATTCAGCTTTGGAAGTTGCAAAAGAAAATAGCTGTGTATCGNTGGGATGCTTAATTTATCTGTACATTCATATCATTCTTATCTCTCATTCCAATGTAGTTGCAATAAACTTCTGGGTCAAGGAAGAAACAATTTCTCCCAACTTTCATAAGGCACTTGCGATTGACTGCTTAATAGAAAAATAGTGGATGGATGTCCCAGTTTAGTAGTAGATCCATTGAAAATTAAACCCAAAACTGATTTCATAATTATTGCACCAATATCAAAAGGTTTTCCAGTTTGAATATAATAATTTAGAATATCACTCCCCTTAGTCACTTCACTGATTTTCATAGTTGAGAGTAATTTTCATGCAATAAAGAAATGCCACGCTTTAGATGCAGGATTTAACAATGATGAAGAAAAACTTACATTCCCATCATCTTTCGTCTCCCAATTGTATCTTCATCTGTAAGGTATCGATAGAGTTCGTTCATATTATCTCTTGTTGGGGCAAAATTTGCAAAGTGGAAAATAGGAAAAATTTCATTCATAAACATATCATTTATTCTTGAAGGAGTGAATTGTACAAACCTACCTCACACATAGACAATTCCTTAGCTGATTTCATGAAGATTTGCATAAAACTCTATCAACACAGGGACAACTACGGTGGTTGTGGTGTAGCAAAGCACTTTCTAACGTCTCTGCACAATAATCTCTTTCACTAAAGTATTTAGTGTGATGAATCCTCGATTCACAAATCCCAAATCCTTGATTAGCCTCTTCTTTAGAAGAACTTGATCATGTAACTGCTGTGCTTTAAAACTGACGAACTTTCTCTAGTTGAAAATTCCAAATCTCGTAGAATTTTTAGACTCGAAGGCCATAGGATTTGAAAAGTAGCTACTCTTTCCTCGTTTTCCCCTCTAAAATAGGTTTTGAAATTAGTTTTTTGGAGTTAAAAGGAGAAGAACCCACCGAAAACTGCCAAAACCCCCGTTTTAAAAATTTTTATGTCATTTTTGTCGATGCGGCACCTCAGACACCGATTCTGGTGCTTCATATGCCAATTTCAAAATNTATATATATGTGTGGTGGCTATGCCATTGGGAAGGGGCCATTAGTGTCCAAACCCTAGCAGATTCAAACCTGTGCCAACCACCATATATGTATATATATCTACATATATGGTAGCTTGCACATGTTTGACTCTGCTAGGGTTTGGACACTGATGACACTTTCTTGGTGGCACTGTGGAGCTAGGTGGTGTGCTTTTTGTTTCTACCTCAAGAAGACCTTTTGACTTTGATTGAAGCTTTGGAGTTTTTCCTTGCTTGGGGCCTCCGGGGCAAAAGCTTTTTGAATTTTGGCTTTTGTTCCATTGCCTGCTTAGCTAAGTGGGTCGCATTTGTTTCTCTTGCTGGTACTCTAATTCTCCCTAGTTGGTTCATTTGTGGTACTTGCTTTTCATTGGGTTGGCCACTTCCTACACGTTTACTATTCTATTGGTTGATATATTAATGGACTATCCTATTGATGTTGAAACCAATGCTCTATGGATTAAGGCTACATTTGCTGATGTAGTTGGCAGTGAGTTTGAGGTTCCTAAGTCATTTGAGCACTTGGCGTTCCCACAGACCCTCCATGATGCTGCAACCGAAAAGGGGATTTTTCCTTATATTAATCCCTTATGGCTGAAGAATGGAGAACCAACCATCATGATTTCCACACAAGAAATTCAATCTCTTAATGACTCAATTAAATTCACTATAATAGGAAAATTTCAGTATGAACACCCTAAGATGGACTGTGTAAGGAAATACTTTGAAGAGTTAAAGCTCAATGGTCCCTGGAAGTTGGGCTTAATGGATGGAATGCACTTGTTAATTAAACTATCCACTGAGGAGGACTATGCAAGAGTGATTGCTAAATAATCTTTGTTGATCAATGGAACACCTATGAAACTGGTGAAGTGGACTCCGTGGTTTGATCCCAACAAGGAACCCCCAATTGTCCTAATGTGGTTTAAACTCCCTAGTTTCCCAATTCAGTACTATCATCAAAATGTGCTTTTTAGCATCAGAAGAGCTATTGGATATCCTTTGAAAGTAGATGCTTGAACTTACAATACGATCATACCTGCAGGGGCTAGAGTTCTTATAGAAAGAGATATAACACTTCCCGATGTTGAGAGGGTCGGGATTGGATCAAAAGAAGAAGGTTTCTGTCAAATAATTATTGTGAAAAAAAGACCTATTTATTGTCCTCATTATAGAATGTTTGGACATAATTTGAAGAAGTGTAATAAACTGCATCCACCAANGAAATTTCTCAAGATGATGTAAACTATTTCCAAAATCTTTTCACAAGCAGGCAAACAAATAGAACTTAAATTGAGACTGATCTCTTCTTTGACAGTCAAGATTATTAACAAAGCTTAAATTTGACTAATATACCTTTGGAGGATGAGATTAAAATTGCTTTAGACTTAAATGATGGGCAGAAGTCTACTGGGTCGGATGGGTTTACCTCCACCTTTTATGAAGCTACTTGGTCCAAAACTAACAAAGATATTATCCAAGCTGTTCAGAATGTTTTCAATGGGGTGGACCCTTCCAAGTATTTCACTTCTTCCACTATTACTTTGATACCAAAAAATCAGACCTGGAAAATTTGGGGTGACTTCAGGCCCATCAGCTTATCTAATGTTATCTCCAAACTGATCAGCAAGATTATAGTTTTCAGGCTCCAACCACACCTTCAAAATCTCATTTGTGATAATCAAGTTGCTTTTTTCAAGGGTAGACATATTGTAGACAATATTTTATTGGTCCAGGAGCTTTTGCTAGACCTTGACAGGAAATTCAGAGATAGGAATGCCATTTTCAAGCTTGATATAATGAAGGCTTATGATAATATCAATTGGGAATTCATTTTGGAGACTTTATCTTCTAGGGGCTTCATTATGGATTTCATTAATCTAATTGACAGATGATTGAAATGCAATGCTCATTCTATCCTGATCAATGACAAATGTCATGGTTTCTTCACTGCATCTAGGGGAATTGAACTAGGAGACCCTTTGTCTCCAACTATTTTTAGTTTAGCCTTGGATTATTTTTCAAGATTATTAAATAAAATGTTTGCTGCTTCATCTCCTTTGGCTTATCATCATAGATCCAATATCAACATAAGCCATCTGGCCTATGCTGATGATATAATAATCTATTCAAATGCATCCAAAAATGTTGTTAAAACACAATATAAAGGCCTCAAGCATTTTTAACAAACCTCTGGAATATTTCTAAACCAGCAGAAATGTCAAGTTTATATTAGCGCTAACACAACTTCTCAAATTAAGCATTAGATTTCTGAATACACAGGATTTAGCATTGCTTCTCTTCCTATTAATTATCTTGGAGTTCAGTTAATCAAAGGCAGATCCACACAAACTCAATTCCATGATGTTATTGATCAGATCAAAAGGCCTAGCTTAATTGCTAGACAAATTCTTTCTTATCAAATGGAGGGAGAATTACTCTATTGAAAAACATATTGACTGTAATGCCTTCCTATGTCCTCTAGATGTTTACTATGAAGAAAGGTACACAAGTGCTTCTTGAAAGAATTTAACAAATTCTTGTGGGCTGGGTAGAAGAAACATTACCACTGGCTACCTTGGCAGAAAGTTTGCAAATCCCTTCAAGCTGGAGGTTTAGGCTTCAAGGATTCTCAGCATTTGAGCTTCATTAACCTTTGCAAGCAATGGATCAAATTTAGGGCTCAAGATAGTCTTTGGAATAAATATATGATGGGGAAGTACTGTAAGTATGTGGACCTAACTCTTGTCACCAATAAATTGGGGGATTCAAAGATTTGGTCCAAGATGCTGATTATCAAAAATCAAGCTAAAGAGCTGTTCATTTGGGAGCTGGGAGAGGGTCAAATAAACTTTTGGTTGGATCAATGGGTGTGTAATGGGGAGAGCCTTGCCTGCACTAGCCCCAATCCCAACTATCATAGTCAGGTTAAAGACTATTGGTCTAAGGAATAGTGGAACTGTAGGATGCTTAATACTGTTCTATGTAGGGAGCAGGTTAGGTTGGTGAAAGACACTATTTTTTCATCTAGGCAGAAAGATAAACTTCTTACATAATAAGTCCCAACACAAAAATTGGCTGCATACATTTACCGAAAATTTTTTCATTGGAATCAAGTGGCTTGGGGTAAAGTCATATAGGGAAACTTCTAACACCTTCCATGTCCTTTTTCTTTTGAAGACTTTGGTACTCTTTTTTTCCCACTGATGACATCTTATATATGAAGGGATTGAGGGGTCCTTCCATCTGTTATCTATGCAATGTTGAAGAAGAATCTTTAGAACATGTATTTTTACTTGTGGTTTCTCTCAAAGAGTCTAGTCAGACCTTCTTGCTCAACTCAGAATTGATACTTTCACTTTGAGATGGTTCAATTTCAACAAGTGATGGGGGGACTAGAATAAATTTAATTTGCTGGTTGTTCCTGTCTTGTAGCATGGTTCATATGGATGTGCAGGAATCAAGTGAAGTTTGAGGACCAGTTTCGTGGTGTAAGTTCTATGGTCTTCAATTGCACCTTCTATATTAAGAAGCTTATTAAGCATCATAATTTCCCCAATGTATTTAAGATCTGGCTACCTAGTATGATTAACTAGCAAATTTCAGGCCCACATTAATCTTTTGGAACCCTCCTACCCTTGGCTAGTTGAAGGTGAATACAGATGGGAGCTTCTCCAGGGGTGCTGCAGGTGTTGGTAAAATCTATAGGAACTCACTTGGGAAATGTATTCTATATTTTATATCTCCCACTTTTGCTATTAATAAAGTAATTAACAGATTCCTGCCATCTAATAAATGCAGCCTCCATGAGCCATTAAGCTTTAACTCATCAAAATACTTCCTTACAAAGTCCTTCTTAGGATGTCCATACTGAAATTTTCTTATTTGGGTAAATTTGATAGATGCATTAAGGTCTTGAATCTCTTGTGCAAAAAAAAGGATGGCAGGTTCCCCCTCTTTCATCCCTAAGGGGTTGACATAAGGGAAAACTCCCCTTCCTGCAGCAGCATCACGTAGATTTTGTGGAAACACCAAGTGCTCAAAGGACTTAGGAACCTTAATCCTACTTCCAACTACATCAGAAAATGTAGCTTTTGTCCATTAGGCATTGGTTTCAACATCAATGGGACAAGCCATTAATAAAACCCAAAATAAAAACCAAGAAATAACAAGCTATCAAACTAGCTTGTGAGAGCAAACTCAATAAAAGGAAAACCAGAAAACCAAGGTTTCAAACCAGCTGGTGAACTGAAAACCAGTCAATAGTCAATAAAAAACAAGCAAAAGGGCCAAAATCAGTCCACCAAGCTATGAAAGCAATGGAATAGTAATAAGAAATCAAAAAGCTGTTGCTCGGGAAAGTCCCAAGCAAAAAAGAACACCCAAACTTTATATTTTTTATAGCTTTCAGAAGCTTTGGAATTTTTGTATCCTGTGCTACTAAAAATTAGAATATGGAAGTAAGGCCTCTATTAATTAGATGGCAACCCCTTTCACATGGTTGGGTCAAAGAAAATATAGATGGGAGCTGGAATCCTAACTCTGCTAGTGCAAGCGGTGTTTTCAGAAACTCTTTGTGTAACTTATTGTGTTACTTTTCATCTCCTATTTATGCACAGAGCCCTATTGAAGCTGAGGGTTGGGTTGTTCTGTTAGCTATCCAGATTGCTTTGATTTATAAATTTCCCTTAGTGGTCATTGAAACTGACTCTATGTGTATTTTTAAAATACTTACTAAGAGCTCTGCCCTCTATGGAATTTGCTTTATATTTTCAACAAAATATGACACCTTCTTGATACTCATTCTCTGCAGGTCCAATTTTCCTTTATTCATAGGGAAGGTAATGCGCCTTCTAATTTTTTGGCTAAAATTGGCCATGCAGAGGTCTCTGTGGGCCACCTCCCACCATATATGCTAAGGAAAATCCTGCTTGGGGATAAATTAGACTACCATACATTCATGCATGATTTTGGTTTTCTTGATATTATCTGTTGTAGGTCCCATTTACACTTATTGGAGGATTTAATATAGGCTTCCATCTCTCTTTCTTTTGTTTTGATGTTGAATTTAATATTTATGGACCAATTGCTTTACATGGATGCAGTGCTTGACTTTCCTATTTGGTTACGGTTGCCCCCTGTGGTTGGATGATTTGTTGGACTTACAGTCCTTTTTGCAGCTCCATTTTGCAGCCTTTTTGTTCAAACTCTCGTTTTGGATGTATGCGTGCTGTTCCATTTTGGTTCCTCTGCTCCAAGATAGTTGAAGAATGCTTTGGTCAATCTGTTCAATCTGTTACATTGGCAGTTTTATCTCCCTCATTACTTTTACTGTTTGCTTGGGAAAAATTTCTCTTGTTTGGGTATTCTTTAGTTTGGATTACCTGTTTTTTGGAATTGTATTTTGGAGATTTTTTTTTTGCGTTGAGTTGTAATGTGGGTCGAGGGGCCCCTAGGATTTTCTAATTTTATTTTGGTTTTAGAGGGGAGCCTCTTCCCCTCCCCCCTCCCTTTTTGTACCCCTCTTTATTTAACGCGTAGGGAGCCATGAGCTGCTCCTTTATTAAAAAATAATTTATATATATATATATAATATTCCAAAAAAAAACATAAAAGTAAAATAAACAACGATAAATATGGGTTGCCTCCCGCAAAGCGCTTGGTTTAATGTTGTCAGCCCAACATTCCCAGTCTTTATTCTAGGTGACCCAACATTACAGTCTCTTTAGAAGTTGGTCTTTGACCATTAAAATATGGTTTCATTTTGTGCCCATTAACATTAAATTTCCTTACAGTCTTTGGATCTTCAATATTAATAGCTCATAGGGATAAAATTTTACAATTTTGATTGGCCCTTTCAAACTAGACTTCATTTTTTAGGAAATAATTTCAATCTTTTATTGTATAATAAGACTTCATATCCAGGCTCAAATTCATTTTTTATTATCTTCCAATCATGCCATTCTTCCATTTTGTCCATATAAATCCTAGCGTTATCATAAGATTCATTCCAAATTTTATCAAGCTCATTCAATTGCAATAATTTTTTCTCACANTCCAGGCTCAAATTCATTTTTTATTATCTTCCAATCATGCCATTCTTCCATTTTGTCCATATAAATCCTAGCATTATCATAAGATTCATTCCAAATTTTATCAAGCTCATTCAATTGCAATAATTTTTTCTCACCAGCATCTTTTAAATTGAAATTGAACTCCTTAATAGTCCAATAGGCTTTATGCTTCAATTCTACTAGTAAGTGACAAGTCTTCCCAAAAATTAATCTATACGGGGACATTCCTATAGGTGTCTCATAAGCTGTCCTATAAGCCCATCATGCGGCTAGCAGACCAATCCATTTTATTAGGATTCACTTATTTTTCCAAAATTATTTTGATTTCACGATGAGATACTTCAGCTAAACCACTAGTCTGGAAATGATAAGTAGTTGCGATTTTATGCATAATATTATTTTTTTCTATGTACTTTTCAATTGTTGCATTCCTAAAATGAGATCCTCCATCGCTAATGATTATTCTTGTCAATTCATATCTTTTGAAAACATTTTTAATTAAAAACTTTGAAACACTCCGAGCATAATATTGAGGTAAAAAAATTGCTTCAAGCCATTTTGACACATAATCTAAAGTAATCAATATATAAACATTTCCAAATGAAGGTTTAAATGGTCCCATGAATTCCAGTCTCTATGCATAAAAATTTTCAATTTCCAAATTAAAATTTAGAGTCATTTCATTTCTTTTTGAAATATTACCTACTCTCTAACACCAATCACATGTACATATATATATATATATATATAATAAAAAAAATGACGGGTGGTGGCTATTTCCTCAGTTGCTCTGTTAGGGTTTCGGCACAATGGCTCAACTGGCTGTTGTAAATGGCCTAATCTTTGTTACCTTTTTCTTTCAACTGGTTTTCTCTCTTCTCATCACTGGACCTTGCAAGTTATACGAATCTCAACGCTTTTACTTCTTTCCGGGTTCTGGTTTTTTCAAATTTTTACTATTCCATTGCTTTGCACATAGCTTTTCCNCTTTCAACTGGTTTTCTCTCTTCTCATCACTGGACCTTGCAAGTTATACGAATCTCAACGCTTTTACTTCTTCCCGGGTTCTTGTTTTTTCAAATTTTTACTGTTCCATTGCTTTGCACATAACTTTTCATTTGTTTATCTTCTACCTACTGTGGGGTTGGTCTAGCTTTGGCATCTCACTGGCAGTTTTGACATCTCAGGGTCCAATATCTTTCTATATTTCTATATTTCTAAAAAGGTTCTTCTTTACTGTTCTATTACTTAGCCTTATTGTGTTTCTGCTTCCCTTGTTTGGCTGTTTCCTTGGAGCTTTCTACCTGCTGTGAGGTTGGGCTCTTCTGGTTTTTCACTGTCTGAGGACTGTTTTGGGTTAATCTATCTTNAGGGTCCAATATCTTTCTATATTTCTATATTTCTAAAAAGGTTCTTCTTTACTGTTCTATTACTTAGCCTTACTGTGTTTCTGCTTCCCTTGTTTGGTTGTTTCCTTGGAGCTTTCTACCTGCTGTGAGGTTGGGCTCTTCTGGTTTTTCACTATCTGAGGACTATTTTGGGTTAATCTATCTCTAATAAACCCCTTCAGTGATGTCAGATCCAATTGACATTTCCACCAATATTTAGTGGGCCAAAGCTACTTTTGCTGACATTGTGGGGAAAGGTCAGGAGATAGTGCTGAATCCTGATGATTTGGTTTTTCCTAAAAAATATCATGAGGGGAATGACCCTCTTTTCAAACCCATATGGAAGAAAAGTGGGAAATTAGCTATATATTTTACTGAAGAGGACCTAAATAGTCTAATTGAATGTCAAAAATTCTCCTTAATTGGTAAATTCCAACTTGGCCATCCTAAGATGTAATCTGTGAGAAGATATTTTGATGGACTGAAATTCAAAGGGTAGGCACATACTTATTAATCTCCGAAGGGAGGATGACTATGCTAGAATTTTCTCTAAACAATCTATCTTGATTGAAGGAATTTCAATGAAGCTTTTAAAGTGGACTCCTGAGTTTGATCCCAATAAAGAACTTCCCATTGTCCCCATATGGTTTAAGTTACCTGGACTTAAACTACACTTTTTCAACCACAAAGTTCTTTCAAATATTGCCAAAGCTTTGGGAAGACCTCTGAAATTAGATTCCCCCACTTTCAACTTATCTAGACCTTCTGTAGCCAGAATCTTAGTGGAAAGAAATATTACTCTACCGGTTGTGGAGGAAATTTGGTTAGGCAATGAGCATAATGGCTACTGACAGAAAATCATAGCTGAACAAAGACCTTACTATTGCCATCATTGCAATATGTGTGGCCACACTGATGAGAAATGCTTCAGACTCCATCTAAACCTCAGAAGGAAGATCCCCAGACCTCAACCTGAGGATTTTGAGCCACATGCCAAGGAGTTACCTACTGTTGTTGATTGTGCTGTTAATGTGCCTGAGTTCCTGAGACAAAAGGCCATGATGATACTAAACAATAGATGCCTCAAGCTATGGCACAAAAGAGTGTGGTACCCAATCCCCAAATTAATCATGAACCACCAACTGAGCACCTCCACCTTATGCCACATTCTACTCAAATTGAACAAACTCTCTGTACTGAACTTTCTACACTGCCTGCTGATCAAGAGACTACAGTTATTGAGCTACTAGAGGAAGACCCTTTGATTTTGCTATTAGCTAAGAATCTTGAAGATGGCTGGCAAGTCCAAAAAACAAAACAAGAAGAAAATGCCTTTGGAATTAAAGAACCTACTCTCCTCTTCATCTTCTTTGGAGGATGCCCCTCCCCCTCTTTCTTCTAGCACTATTAGAACTAGGAGAAGAGGAAAATCCACCTCTATTGGTTAATGAATCTAAATTGTTGGAATGTTAGGGGACTTGCACATCTTAAACCCCTTAATAGAATCCTTGCTCTCAATAGGATGTATAAACTTTGGATCATTGCTCTACTTGAACCAATGGTCACTAAAAATGTTAACAGATTTGTGAGGAAATTGACTGGTTTTTAGCTTCTTATAAACACTAACAGTAAAATTTGGCTTCTCTGCAGAGAGGTAGTCCTATGCACTGTTCTTAAAGAAGGAGACCAATTTATCCATTTGCAGCTCAATTTCAGTCACTATCATGGTTTTGCTATCTTTATTTATGCTGGTTGTACAACAACTGCTAGGCTGGACCTATGGCAACAATTACAAGAGTTCAGTACCTCTATAAGGGATTTTTGTTTAGTGGGTGGTGATTTCAACAGCCTCTCTACACCTAGTGAGTAGAAGGGTGGGAGATCTCATGATATTAATCTAATTAACGATTTCAATGACAACATTCAGTCTGTTGGTCTTTTANCTATAAGCCCATCATGCGGCTAGCAGACCAATCCATTTTATTAGGATTCACTTATTTTTCCAAAATTATTTTCATTTCACGATTAGATACTTCAGCTAAACCACTAGTCTGGAAATGATAAGTAGTTGCAATTTTATGCATAATATTATATTTTTCCATCAAATTTTCAATTGTTGCATTCCTAAAATGAGATCCTCCATCGCTAATGATTATTCTTGTCATTTCATATCTTTTGAAAACATTTTTAATTAAAAACTTTGAAACACTCTGAGCATAATATCAAGGTAAAAAAATTGCTTCAAGCCATTTTGACACATAATCTAAAGCAATCAATATATACACATTTCCAAATGAAGGTTTAAATGGTCCCATAAATTCCAGTCTCTATGCATAAAAAATTTCAATTTTNCTAAACCTCAGAAGGAAGATCCCCAGACCTCAACCTGAGGATTTTGAACCACATGCCAAGGAGTTACCTACTGCTGCTGATTGTGCTGTTAATGTGCCTGAGTTTCCTGGGACAAAAGGCCATGATGATACTAAACAATAGATGCCTCAAGCTATGGCACAAAAGATTGTGGTACCCAATCCCCAAATTAATCATGAACCACCAACTGAGCACCTCCACCTTATGCCACATTCTACTCAAATTGACAAACTCTCTGTACTGAACTTTCTGCACTGCCTGCTGATCAAGAGACTACAGTTATTGAGCTACCAGAGGAAGACCCTTCGATTTTGCAATTAGCTAAGAATCTTGAAGATGGCTGGCAAGTCCAAAAAATAGAAAAAGAAGAAAATGCATTTGGGATTAAAGAACCTACTCTCCTCTTCATCTTCTTTGGAGGATGCCCCTCCCCCTCTTTCTTCTAGCACTATTAGAACTAGGAGAAGAGGAAAATCCACCTCTATTGGTTAATGAATCTAATTTGTTGGAATGTTAGGGGACTTGCACATCCCAAATCCCTTAATAGAATCCTTGCTCTCAATAAGATGTATAAACCTTGGATCATTGCTCTACTTGAACCAATGGTCACTAAAAATGTTAACAGATTTGTGAGGAAATTGACTGGTTTTTAGCTTCTTATAAACACTAACAGTAAAATTTGGCTTCTTTACAGAAAGGAAGTCCTATGCACTATTCTTAAAGAAGGAGACCAATTTATCCATTTACAGCTCAACTTCAGTCACTATCATGGTTTTGCTACCTTCATTTATGATGGTTGTACAACAACTGCTAGGCTGGACCTATGGCAACAATTACAAGAGTTCAGTACCTCTACAAGGGATTTCTGGTTAGTGGGTGGTGATTTCAACATCCTCTCTACACCTAGTGAGAAGAAGGGTGGGAGATCTCCTGATATTAATCTAATTAACGCTTTCAATGACAACATTCAGTCTGCTGGTCTTTTTGATTTGGGGTTTATAGGCCCTAAATTCACTTGGAGAAGGGGGAAGATTTGGGAAAGGCTTGATAGAGTTTTGGTAAATGACATTTGGTTTAGAGAGTTTCCTACATACTTCTGTCCAGAACTTGGCTATGAGTGGGTCTGATCATAGACCCTTACTTATTCAAATTTCTTCATCCTCTTCTAAAACTAAAGCGAAATTTAGATATCTTAACATGTGGTCAACGCGAGGGGATTTTATTAATGAAGTATCAAAGGCCTGGATAGATGTCCATCATCACATACCAAGTATCAAGCTTTGGATGTTACATAAAAAAGTCAGCAAACATCTCACAAATTGGAATTGGGAGGTGGTGGGGAACATTGATAAGAAAGTCCTTGATGCTGAACAAAATGTTTTGCATTTAGAACAGCTCTTATCTTCTGACATGGGGTCTAAAAAGGACCTTCAGTTAGCCAATGAAAACTTATTGGATCTGATCAACATGCAAGAGGCTCTCTAAGCTCAAAAGGCAAATAAAACCAGGTTTTGTGAGGGTGACAGAAACTCTAAATATTATCATGCTTGCATCAATTATAAGAGGAAAAGCAACACAATTCACAAAATCCTTTCTCAGGAGGGTCACTGGATTTCCAATGCTGAGGGAATTGCTAATGATGTTGTACAGTACTTCCAAAAAATGTTCAGACAAAATTCATCTTCTCACTCAGCCATTAATGATACGCTGTTTGATTAGGAAAAGGAATTCACTAAAAGTCTATCTCTTACTAACATTCCTGTTGAAAAAGAAATTTGGGAAGCTCTAAACTTCATTGACAACACAAAGGTGGCTGGTCCTGATGGTTTTACTGCTGATTTCTACAAAAAAGCCTGGCTTATTGTGAAGGGTGAGGCTATTTCCACTGTCCAAAGTTTCTTCTGGGGGGCTGACCTCCCTAAATAAATTTCCTCTTCTACCATTACACTGGTTCCCAAGGATAAAACTCCTTGCAAATGGGATGATTTCAGACCCATTAGTCTCAATTCTGTCATTTCCAAGATAATCAGTAAAGTCTTGGTCCAAAGATTACAACCTCACCTAAACAAGCTCATTTGCAGGAATCAGTCTGCTTTCATCAGGGATAGAAGCATTGTTGATAATGTGCTTTTGGCCCAAGAATTGGTACTGGACTTGGACAGAATCACTAGAGGAGGCAACTTAATTTTCAAATTGGATATCAAAAAGGCTTATGATACTATCAGCTGGAAGTTCATTGAACAGGTTCTGATTGCTAGAGGTTTCTCACCCTCCTTTGTCTCTCTAATCAACAGATGGTTGTCCAATCATTTCCATTCTATCTTCATCAATGGATCTTCTCATGGGTTTTTCAGTGCTTCTAGAGGTATAAAACAAGGTGACCCCCTTTCCCCTACTATTTTTATCTTAGCTTTTGATTACTTATCTAGAAGTTTAAATGAGTTGGCATCCAGAAAACCCCATTCTCTTTATAGCCACAGATCTTCCACCTTAATTAATCATTTGGCCTTTGCTGATGACATCAGTATCTTTACAAAAGCTTCCAAAGTTGCTGTTAAACTACTCATGCAAAATTTGGAGACCTTTCAGGACGTTTCTGAAATGAAATTAAATAAATAGAAGTGCATCTCCATATTCAGTAAGCAATGCAAAAGTGATTTAAAATCCTGGGTTACTGATTTCACTGGTTTCAAAAACAGTCACCTTCCTATGAAATATCTAGGGGCTTTTCTTATCAAAGGAAGAACTAAGAACATTCAATTTTATCACATAATTGGGTCCAAAGTAAATTGCAAGCATGGGAGAATTCCTCTTTATCCAATGGGGGTAGGATCACACTCCTCAAAAGTGTTATATCTTCTTTACCATCCTATCTACTGCAAATGAACATTCTGAAAAAGTCTTCTCAGAGTTTGTTAGAAAGGATCTTTAATAGATTCCTATGGGCTGGCCATAGGAAGCAAAAACACTGGACTTCTTGGGCTCAGGTGTGTAAACCCTTTGAGGAGGGTGGGTTAGGATTCAAGTCTTTCTCCCAAATTATGCACACTAATTTCTGCAGACTCTGGCTCAAATTTAGATCTCAATCCTCCCTATGGGCTGAATTCCTTTAGGGCAAATATTGCAAGCATCAACACCCCACCCAACTCTCTGTGGGTATAGGGGATTCCCCCATTTGGAAAAGGATGTTAAATGTTAGGAAGGATGCTAAACAATTGTATGTCTGGGAAATTGGTGTAGGCTTGGTTAACATCTGGTGGGACAATTGGTCCTTGGAAGGCTGCCTTCTTCAGGATCAGAATGCTCCAGCTGCTCCAGTGCTTGTGAAAGATATATGGGTTCATGGCAAGTGGAACTTCACTCCAATTCTTCCTTTCTGCAGCCGTTCTCAACTATCCAATATTCAGAAGTTGTTTGTAAAACCTGGAGTTAAAGATAGAATAGCTATAATAAAGAACCCAATCCCTTCTCAGCCTCCCCAACTGGTGGTACACTGGGGTCATACAATCTGGAATAAATTTCTCACCCCATCCATGTTTTTTTTCATATGGAGACTCTTCTTAAAACTGATTCTCACTAATAATATTTTGAAATTGAAGGGCCTGAGGGGTCCTTCCAGATGCACTTTCTGCCAATCCCAAGAGGAAACTATTACCCATCTTTTCTATGACTGCACCTGGGTACAGGAAGTTTGGACTTTTGTGAATGGTAAACTCAGGATCCCAACATTGAATCTAACATGGAGGGTTTTTAATATTTGCTGGTCTGATTGGAGGGGATCTAATCTTCAGGACATCCCCAACATTGTGGCTTGGTTTGTTTGTATGGCTAGAAACTAGATAAAGCATGACAACTCCCATCTAGATCCTATGAGGGTGGGTCTCAATTGTATTGCTTTTATACAAAAACTGATTAAATTTAAAAAGTTTGAGGCTGTGTTGGAGATTGGTCCTTCTTTCAAGCCACACAATACCAAATTTTTGACAATTTGCT
>JXCR01040307.1:60264-72275 GCA_002079205.1 Phalaenopsis hybrid cultivar | reverse complement strand
TATATATATATATATATATATATATTAACATCTCTAAATAGAGTAGGCCAATAAATTACAGATTGCAAAATTTTATGACAGCTCTATCATTTATAAAATGACCTCCAAATTCAGAATTATGACATTTTTGGATAATTTCCTGAATTTCTTTATAAGGCACACATCGTCTCATTACTAAATCTTTGCATTGTTTGAACAAATATGGGTCATCCAACAAATAAGATTTTGCATCATTAATTAATTTCTTTTCTTATTTTTTTGTTAATCTATATGGTAACATACAACTAACAATATAATTCACAATATCAGCATACCACAATATTTCCCATCCTTTAATAACATAAAGTTGTTCATTAGGAAAAGTTACATTAATTTCTATTTCCAAATCAAGTGTTTCTTCCTGTTGCAACCTAGATAGATGATCAACAATTTGATTATAAGTACATTTTCGGTCGACTACTACAAAATTAAACTCTTGCATCAAAAGTACCCATCTAATTAATCTTGGTTTAACATCATTATTTTGCATTAGATATTTAATTGTCGAGAGGTAGTATGCACAACGCTTTTAGCTCTAATTAGATAAGACCTAACCTTATTAAAAGCAAAAACAATGGCTAATAACTCTCTTGCATTAGTGTTGTAATTAATTTGAGAATTAATAAGAGTCTTACTATCATAGTATATGACTTTAAAACTTTTGTCACATCTCTGCCCTAAAATAACTCCAATTGCATAATCACTTGCATCACACATTAATTCAAAAGGCTTCTCCCAATTAAGTGAAACAATTATAGGAGCAGTGACACTTTTTCCCTTAAAGTTTCAAAGGCTTTAAGGAATTCTTGCTTAAAGTCAAATTTTGTATCTTTTTTTAGAAGTTGGCATAGAGGCTTAGTAATTTTTGAAAAATATTTAATATATCACCTGTAAAAAATCCAACAAGACCTAAAAAACTTCTAATTAGTAGGTGGAGGTAAGTTAGACATAGCCAGTTTTTTTTTCAGGATCTACTTCCATACGATTTTTTGAAGTTTTATGCCCAAGTACAATTCCTCCTGCAACTATAAATTGACATTTTTCCTAATTTAATATGAGATTCATCTTTTCACGTTCTAGAACTTTCTCTAACTGATTTTAACGTATTTTAAATGAAGCTCAAAATGCAAAATAAATCATCATTAAAGACTTCAATCCCATTTTTAATTAAATCACTAAAATTTGACATCATACGTCTTTGAAAAGTTGCAGGTGCCTTACATAATCCAAAGGGCATTCACCAAAAAACAAAAGTTCCATAAAGTCTAGTAAATGTTCATTTCTCTTAATCCTCTGGAGTAATAGGTATTTGATGATAACCAGTATATCCATCTAAAAAACATAAATATTTGTGCCCAGCTAGTCTACCCAACATCTGGTCAAAAAAGGGTAAAAGAAAATGATCCTTCCTGGTGGCACAATTTAATTTTCTATAATCAATGCAGATCTACCATCCAGTGACTTGCCTTGTTAGTATTAATTTATTATTATCATTTTTCATAACAATTAAACCTCCTTTCTTTGGAACACACTGAATTGGACTTACCGAAGCACAATTTTTGATATATTATTTCAGCATCTAACCATCTTAAAATCTCTTTCTTGACAACTTTTTTCATCATATGTTTCAATCTCCTTCGAGGATCAGCTTTTTGTTCATGTTGTTCTTCCAATAAAATTTTATGCATACAAATTGAAGGACTGATTTCCTTAATATCAGCTAATATCCATCCAAAGACTTTCTTATATCTTCTTAAAGTTTCCAACAACTATTGTTCTTACGTATCAATTAATTTTGAGGATACAATAGCATGTAAAGTGGATAAATCTCCTAAGAACTCATACTTTAAATGTGTAGGAAGTGTTTTTATTTCTATTTCAGGAGTTTTCTCAATAATTGAAATCAAATTCTTGTCATTTTATGTCGGATCTAACATTTCAAATTTTTCCTGAACATAATCCAAATCTTCATTACTCACTTTCGTAGATTCATCTTGAATTTTATCCTCATGTTCATATTCAAAATATTCTTTTTCAAATTTCTTTCCAAATGTCTTCGTGAAATATTTATGGCTTAAATATTAGTTAATATCCATTCTGAAACATTCAATCTCCTGCTCTTTTGCAGGGTATCTCATTGATTTTGTAATATTAAATGTAACCTCTTGATCACTAACTCTCACAGTTAGTTCCCCTTTCTACACATCTATCAAAGCTCTTCAAGTGGCAAGGATGGTCTTCCTAAAATGATTGGAATTCCTTTATCTTCCTACATATATAATACAATAAAATCCACATGAAAGATAAATTTAACATCTTGTATAACTCTTTTAGGGTAGGTAATCAAACAATCAGCTAACTAAAGAGTTACAAATATAGGTGAAATATTTCCTAAACCCAACTTTTTGAAAATTGACGAAGGCATAAGATTAATACCGACTCTTAAATCACATAAAGCTTTTTCAAAAAATCTTTCACCAATAGCACAGGGAATAGTAAAACTACTAGGATCTTTAAGTTTTTCAGGAAACTTCTTCTGAATTATACTACTACACTCCTCACTGAGTGTTACAGTCTCAATATCTACAAACTTCCTTCTCTTATTAATTATATCCCTTATGAACTTCACAAATCTTAGCATTTGTTCCAAGGATTCAACAAATGGAATGTTTATGGTTAATTTCCTCAATATTTCTAGAAGTTTTAAAATTGGTTATCTATGTTTTTCTACTTTAATCTTTAAGGAAATGGAGGTGGTGGTCTTTCTACAGTGATTTTTGCTGGTTTAATAGGACATTCAGACTCAAAATGAAAATCTTCACTAGACTTTTCATTTTCCACCTCATCCTTTTTAACTTCAACTTCCACTTCTTTTTGAACTTTGGTTTCCAATTCTTTTCCACTTCTCAATTGAATAACCTTAATTTTCTCTTTTTTTTTATCCTTAGGATTTACTTCAACATTACTAGGAAATATTCCTGGAGGTATATTGCTAAGTGCAGTAGCAATACATCCCAATTGATTTTCTATGTTTCTACAGCTCAACTTTTTAATCACCTTCCCATTTAAAATATTAATTCTTACATTGAAAACTTCTTCTCCTTACTCTGCAAATTATTAAATCACTGTAGAGCCAATCTAGCAACGCATGGTGTGGACACTTCTTAAGGAGATCATTAAATCTTTCCCAGGCTTCATAAATTGATTCCTCTTCAAACAGACACAAAGATGTAATATCATTTCTAAGCTTAGTAGTTTTTGAAGGTAAGATATATTCAGATAAAAATTTTTGTGATAAATCTCCCTAAGTTTTCATAGATCCAAGTGCTAGCTAGTTTAACCACATCTTAGCTTTATCTCTTAGTGAAAAAGGAAAAAGTCTAAGTCTGACAAAGTCATTATACACTCTATCATATTTAAATGTAGCATACAATTATAGAAAACTAGGAACTTGTAAGTTAGGATCTTCAGTTGGTGTTCCCCCAAAACTAATTATTTTGTAACATTTGGATAATAGTAAGTTTAAACTCAATTGAATTGGTAGCTAAAATAGGGTTTTGTGTAGTCAAATGAATTTCATCTGATGTAGGATTAACATAATCTCTTAAAGGTCAATGATGATGTGCATTTTCATTTCCAGCATTGCTTTAGTTGCAAGCCATTTTATTAAAATGATCTATCTCTTTTTGTTGTTTTTAGAATTTTTTATTAGTTCTAACTCTAAATTGTAAGGTATTAAATCTTCAGACCTTAAACTACACATAAACAAATACAAAAAGAAATTAAAATAAGCAAACAAACCAAAATTTGAAAATATTCAATTTAAACTACAAATATTTTATTTAGTTTTCTATTTTAAATAAAATGATTTAAATTATAAAAAAATTTACTAATACTTTCTATTACTTCCCCGGCAACGACGCCAAAAATTTGATGTAGTAGATTTGTGTGTTACTTTTGTAAATATTTTTCAATATTACAAAATACACATAGCAGATATAATAGTAAATATGCAATGTAATCTCAACACAAATAACATTAGTGAAAATGATTTTATCTTTTAAAATTTTTTTAAACTGTCAAATCCCCTAATAATAATGCAATTATACGTATCACTCAAGTAATAAATGGCTCTAATGGAGTCCTAGATAGCGATCCCATAGGGAAGTTGGAAATGCTTATAGATAAATTCTTATTATTATAATGTAAAACACAATTTAAACTACAAAACTGAAGTACAAAATTCAAATCTAAAGTAATTGAGTGAATACTAAATAAAATGCATTTAGAAGAACTAAGCGAATTAAACTAATTGAAAAACTTTTAAAAGTAAATTTACAAAAAACTAAACAAAGATTTTCTGTCGAAGAGTTCAAATTTAAGGAAGCATCATTCCCCTTTACAATAAGTATATGGATTCTGAAGAAATAAAAATCATTTGAAAATATATAAAAATTATTTTGTGCCAAATAGAAGCAATCCTATTCTTTACCCTCTTCCAAGTGTATAAAGAACATTAACTTATCCAGAGTTTGGTCCCTAATTTTGTGGTTAGGCTGGGAGGATACCGACTGCCACTCCAAAGCTCCCACTACTCCCTTACCCGAGGGCTAACAATCTTGCATTATTTTCCAATCAATTAGAACAAATTAAGGATTTTAATCTATCACCTTAAAATCTCTAATTTTACATCCAACAAAGTATATTTCCCAAATTATTTTCACTCAACCCTTTGGATGACATCCACACCCATGAAATCAAATGTGACTCTCACCATATTATAGAAATCATAGTCATTTTTAAAATATAGTTTCTCAACACATTTTAACATTTTAATTGGCCAGATAAAAAAATGAGGATCAAAGTTCCAATCATCACAAATTATTGACATTTAAAATCATATAGAATAAAATAAATTCTTCACAAGACCATATATCAAAGTAAAGAGAAGGAAAAAGAAGATTACTCAGAATTCATGAGAAGGAAACATTAAAACACGGATTTCATATATAAAAATAAGTTTACAAAAATAAAGAAATAAAAGACACAACTTATCTCACAATACTTCCCAAGCAAATCCCTAGAAGTTCTCTTCAAGCACTTTCCCTCTTTACAAGCACTCTCAATTCTCTCTTAGAAGTGTAATGAAGAAGAAATCTCTCACCTTCCCTCTCCTCATACAATCCTTGATGAAAATCTTGAAGCCCTTAAATTTCTCTCTCTCTCTCTCACTCACTTAACTTCTAGGAAAATCCCTCACACGCTTCTCTCTTCGATGCCCTAGACTTCCCTCTCTTTTATTAGAGGCTGCCTCCCTAAAAAAAAATTAAAATTTCATCCAAAATGCTATCCAAAAATCAACCCTTTTTTATTCCAACAGATATGTATATTGATCCAAGAGACATACCCCTTCATAAATGAACCTTACAAAGTGTCTAGATGCATTGAATCACTCCATGGGCCATTTAGAACAAGTGATCCCTGCAAAATTCACGCAAAATTTATCCCTAACTGCTTAATTCACAAAAAGTTATCCTTGGCGCCTGAGGCACTATTTCTAGCGCCTCTGGCGCCAACTTGCTTAAGGCCTCCCAAATTTCGTGCTTCAGGTACCAGCTTTCTGTAAAATGGCACTTATGGTGCCAATCTAGCGTATCAGACGCCAGAATCACAAAATTCTCTATTTTGGCTCCAAATTTCATTCTTTTTGCTACTTTTACTCCAAATGCCTAAAATTGATATACCTGCAACAAAAACATGAAAATACCCTTTTTTAAAGTGCAATATCACAAAAATAAGCAATAAATGTATACTTAAAACAGCACATTATTTTTGATGTATCAACCATCAAGAGCTTCGAAAAGCTTCTTAGCAAGGTCGTGAGTCTGCAAGAGGAGGCTAAACAACTTAGATTTTTGGAGAAGGCCGAGAAGCCAAAAGCGATGAAGACATTCATGAAGAAGACTAGAATAATTACCATAGTTTACAAAGGAAAGCGGTTGAAGCAGATTTAGTTTGAGTCATCACAGTAGGCCAGCTAGTCAAGACCTTACCGGGCAGATGAGAGTCAAGCTTTGACGTTAAGGTAGAAGTTGGACATCGTATATTCCTTCAAAAAGGATGATATGGTGAAGATGTATTGAAATTTAAATAAGATCACATTTTTTGAACCGAAAAATGTTGAGGAAGTTGATAAGAAGGATCATCTTACGTACTGTCTATACCACATATTACTGGGACATACCATAGAAGATTGAAATACCTTTAAGGCTATCTAAAGAGGAATTTCAAAATGGAACTATAAATATCCTAAAAGAGTTTTTGAGAGAACCTAAAGGAGGTTCTGTCAGTATGATTTCTGTCAAGCTGGGAACTCTGATTGATCCTTAAACAATAGAGGCCAGATTGAGCACAGTCTGGGTCAGGTCATCAAAGAAGATTCTAGATCAAATTAAAGCATCTTCAGTGAAAGTTTTTGCTTGTAGCTTACCACTTTCCAAGCTGGTTCTATCGATCTCACTAAACAACTCGCTGCCACAGAAGATGAGGGAGAAGAAGATCGTTGAAAAGATAGAGATTGATGACACAAAGTTTAAACTAAGGGCTGAATCATCTATATTGGTTGTTTCAGATTTAGGAGAGAAATCTCTCAAACCGCTGTCTTTATATGATTATATTTATGTTACTTCGGGAACTGTTAATGCAAAGTGAGTTGATTTTGGCTACATTTTTACTATCTCTAGTGATTATGTAACGAACAACCAATCTGATCAAAATTTCAATTCCATGACAATCCTCAAATCATACTAAACCCCAATGAACTCATCAATGTGGTTAAAGAAGATGTTCATGATGTGGGTTACGATAGCTCAGATAGTGAGGAAACTATCCTTAAATTTCAAGGAACTCCAATTGCGATTGAGTTGGAAGTTTTAGACTCAGAGGTAGTACCAAGACGGTCGGCTGTCACTCCAAAAAATGAAACTTCGGGTCCGATTCAAGAGATGGAAGAAATAAAAAAGGTGAACCTTAAGAGTGGGAAAGACATACCTCTGAGAATGGTTCCAAAAAAAAAGGAAAGCAGTTATTTGTCCGAGAAGTTCCAGTCCCACTGACAGAAGAAATGTTAGTGTGTGAAGATTCCCAAAGAATAAGTGACAAAGTGGAATATAACATACTAGCCCATCTTAGGAAGTTACCGATTAAGCATTTACAAAGCTCTAATCCTATCAAAGGAGATGAGAAAAGCTCTGGTCAGGTCCCAACTTGACTTAAAAAATAACTTAGTTCAAATGGCTAGTAGCTCCTTCGACGAGGTTTATTAGTTGAAGGAACGATTTGGTGTCACTTTCTCATACGATGACTTGATGCTCGACATGACAGATCATAACCGACCACTTTACATTTCTGTTAATATCTACAGATTTACACTCTTCAGGCTGTTGGTTGACCTGGGTGCATCGATTAATCTAATGCACCTACAGACGTTATCCTACTTGGACATCAACGTTCACAAGCTCTCAACTGAAAAGATATTGTTAAAAGGATTTAAGAAAAATGGTGAGAGAGCTCTCAGGTCAATAGCAATATCAACAAAATTGGTGACTTAGTAACAACTACAAAATTCCACATCATCGACTCCAAAACATTGTTCAATGGATTACTTGGTCGACTCTTGATCAATGAGTACAAGTTGGTCCCCTCTTATCTACACCAGTGTATGAAGTACTAAGAAGGAGGTCAAGAGCATTTAATCGAAGGAGATTTACAACCATTCTAAGTTCTTGAAATCAGTATTTACGAGGAAGTAGCTTATTACACTCCCTAATAGAATTCAGTTTTCTTACGAGATGCCATGCGAAAGGAGTTAAAGATGAAAATGAATTGCAAAAGCTAGACCTATAGGCTTTAATTCAATAGTCTTCTACCACCTCTTGTCAACAAGATGGAAAGAACTCTTTTATCCCTCGCACCCAAGATTAAGGCTAGGATGAGGGTGAGGAAGAGTTAATCAGATTATTAAACGAAGGGATCCGATCATCAACATCGATTTGGAGGATAGCTCTAAAGAAGAAAAGACTGCAATGATGGTAACCCAAAAGAAGCCTTACTTAGAGATCTCTTTGGAGGAATAAAATGAAGATGAATACAAAATGAAGATGGCTACTACTCTCCATATGTTCAAAAACTTGTTCAGCGTGGTTTAGAGCCTAGTCAGTTTTCGAAGGAAAGGTTACACCTCTTCAAGGAATTATGGAACACCAAAAATCAAAAAGTTAACTCAAAATAGGGTGTTAGATTTGATGTTGTAGTGTCGGTCGATGTTGCAGAACTTTGCCTGGTTGTTACTAGTGAAGCTGAAGAAGAGTGCCTTGAAGCAGAAGAAAACTTAGAAGAATTACATCTAGTCACATATGAAAAATACAAGCAAATAAATGAAAACCCCTAGTCACATATGAAAAATAAGAACTAACTGTAAGACATTTGGTAAAGGTGGGGGCTTAGAGCTGGACTATGTGCTTCCGAACCCTGAGTAAGAGCTACCAAGCCGATAAGCAATGGAGGGCAGTCCTAACCTTGATCCAAGTGATTAACCTTTAACCCTCTTACAAGTTTTCATTTTTAATTTATTTTCATGCATGTAGAACTTACTTAAACATGCAAAATAATTTTCATTTTTGTAAATACTTTGCAAACTAGTGCAATCCACAGGTTAATTACTTTAATTGAGCTAGGACTATCTGTAACTTATGAGTATAGGGGGCAATCATCTCCTAATGAGTTGTTGAATATTATCATCGGTCCTTATCCTCTCCCCTTTTATTAGTGGTCCTCGAGGTAGGGAATACTATTCTAAAATCCCACTTTGTATCCCTCATTTTAGCACACCTTAGCATTATTGTTATTGCCCTAGCCACCTAGACCTCAGACTTGCACAAGTCTGATAATCTATATGTGGCAAAAAAAAAAGATATCCTCATTTGCTCAAAATAATTTAAATACCTTAGGAAAGACTTAATCCTTTAGCATTGGGTCATTAATGTAGGATAAGTACTATAGGGCATTTTTATTGATTTATATGAATTAACGGGTCCCAAAATATAACTTGGTGGGTCCCTAAGGGTTTAAGGATGATTTTCTTAAAAAAAGTGTAATGAGTTTAATTGTTGTTCAAAACATCCAAAAGGTTGTAAAAGTCTTGGGGACATAACCCTAAAAAACTTTTAGAACCCTTCAAAACATTTTGAGTTTAGTTGAACTTATTATGTTGTTAATTTAATCATCCAAAGTTAAATTTAGGTTCAATGGTAATTAATTTATCCTGTGCTCAATGAAACTTTATTTATTAATTATCCCATGAGCAGGGTAACTAGGTATTCATTCGACATTCTACTTAAGAATTATGTGAGTGGGTGCCCTTAAGGGTATTCATCAAAGATCTAGTGCTTGATTAAAGATGGGCTTATAGTATTTTAAGGGTATTCATGATTATTTGTTTTTTTTCTCTTTTCTAAACCTCATTAGGCAAATTCAGATCAAGTCTAATTCATTAATAAGCCCTTATATTACTTTTTTGGGTAAGTTTATTATAATTAATGATGTTGGATTAAATGAATTTAATTCTCATTAAAAGATTGCACTTTTAATCTAATCACTAGTTAGAGAGCTTCAAAAGAGTAAATTATAATTTTCCTAGCTTAAGCGCACTACCCTAGGATCATCCACTTAGGTTAACTTCCATGTCACAATAATTTAGAAGAATTACAATTTTTCCCTTATTGCATAAAAGTGGTGAATTGATATCTACCTCTTAATCCTTCATTTTTCAAACATCTAAGAAAATTTTTATGATCAATATTACCCATTTACCTATTGACTTAACCTAAAATTTAATTAAGGTTTCAAAATCCATAATTACCATTTTTCCTTTAAGGTTTCATTGATACCCCACTCATGGGTCAATTAAAATATAAGAGGTGAAGTTATAATTTTATGTTTTTTATTCAATATTTAATAATTATTTTTGCTCAAAGTAAAGTTTCTTTCTTTAGAAAATTATTGAGGTTCACCTAGGTCAGAGGACCACTGGAACCAAATTTCATAACTTTTTGAGTTTTTTTTAATTGTTATAATTATTTATTTATTTTTGTGATTAATTAAATAGAAAATATATTTTAATTTCAAAAATTATATTTTATATTTTCCTTTTGTCTCTCTGAGTTCAGATAGCTTAGAAAACTAAACCTTTTATTTTTGTATTTTTATTTTACTTGTTGTAATTATTTTAAAGCAAAATTAAGGAAAATACATTTTAGGCATTTAAAAATACAAAATTATATTAAGAAAATTAGGCAAAATGTTTCAAGTGGTCCCAAGTGGTCAAGGAAAAATTTGTGTCATTTTGGTACATTTTTATGTTTTTGTGATTTTTATTTATTTTAAATTATTTTTAAATTATAATTAGCTCAAAGAGTAACTATTTGATCTAACATCAATTTTATTTTCCTAAGTGCCCATGGTCACAAGGAACACCCCAAACCACTTTTCATAATTTTCTTAATTATATTTCCTTTATTATAATTATTTTTATGCAAAAATTTGATTTACTTACAAAAATAGATTTTGATATTAAATTCAATTCAAATGGGGTTCAAATTGTTATAAAGGTTTAATATGTCCATTATCTTCACTATGGATCAAATTTGGTGATTTAATGAATTATATTTCATTTTCTTAATTTCTTATGTGTTTTAGTGACTTAATTACATCAGTTAATAAACTAAATTATTTAAACTCGTTTTATATTTTTCCTAAGACCCTCTGATCACAGTGAACCCTCCTAAGAAAATCCTATATATATATATATATATATATATATATATATATATATATATTCATATTTTAAATTATATAATTATTTTAATAAAAAAATAAGTGACTAACCTTGAAAATTAGGGCTTTTAGGAATAGGGGTGTTCTGTGACTTTAGAAAATTTAGGGAACACTCTTAATCACATGAAGGGTAAACCCTCCAAGTTTCAAGTAATGGTAACCCATATTTAATTAAATAAATCTAAAACAAGCTTTGGGGTAATTAATTAATTAAAAATAAAATATACGTCAAATGATTTTAATTTTTTGTTCATAATTTTTTCCTCTATTCACTGAGTAAAGGGTATTTTTATTTATTTTTATGATTTTTCTACACCAAGTTATAAAATTTTAAATGTTCTAAATTTATTTAAATAAAAAATGCCCTAATTTTCTACATATCCACGTGGTGCCACGTCCTTACTCGCTAGCTCCGAAAGCCGATGCAGTGTGCTATCATTTGGCACCGCCATCTACGTTAGCACTGACTCGAACTGCTCTATATGTTCCATCTCATCGATTGACTCCTCCTCTGTCGTTGGATCAATACATGCATGAATGAACGACATCTGTTCATTGTCCCAATCTAACCTAAACCAAGAACCGTTCACACTAAAACAATTTGATCTCGCTTGATACTCAACCAAATCACTAACAAATTTATCCTATAGCTTCATCTAATTGAGACAAAGAAGGTTGAAAGCATAAGAAATACACGTTCACTTCACAATTGGTGAAACCTAACAATATTTTAGGGATTTTGGATTATGCCATTACCTAAGAGGTGAGGCCTCGATTAACTTTGTTCCTAAGCTTTGCTTTGAGTCCATGAAGGTTCTTCAAGGGCTGCTTTGAGCTTAAATTTGGTCTGGTTAAGGTTTTGATCAATAGGTGTCAGGAATGTGGTCTAAGAGTGGGTTACAGTGCTCAGAAGAGATGAGTTTTGATGGGGACCTTTCTTGTTTGGTCTAGGAAAGCTTTTGGAACAATCAATTTCAAGGATTATGGATGTCGATCGGTAAATTAGAAATTTTTACTTGCTGGAATTAGTATCCTGACGCCCGATTTTAAAAGATGTTTAATTATATATATATATATAT
>JXCR01040307.1:20299-45346 GCA_002079205.1 Phalaenopsis hybrid cultivar | reverse complement strand
AAGCCAAGTAATCCTATAGGGACTCTTCTTGAATTCTCTTATAATGATCTTACCTACTAAATGCTAGAGGTTAAGATCAATATGTGGAATTTCAAGTTGAGTAAAAAGAATATTTTTGAATTTCTAATGGTGGGGTACCTCTTCTAATTTTCTAAGACTAGTCAATAGGAAAGTCTTATGGCTAGACCTAGGCTACTAAAGAAGTTTTCTAAACCTCAACCAAAAATGAGGTCAACAGGGGAAGAAAAATTCCTTTTTAAAGAAAGAAACTTAATTTTATTTGTCCTCAATTAGCTATATTTAAAAAGAAAATTTAGTATGACATTTGGTAATAGAGCCTAACTTTAGATAACTATATGTATGTTTTTAAATATACAATGAGCTTAAGTAAAATTTTCAATGATAAAGGTTAATTCTAGAGATTAAGGTATTTGTTATGAAAGAATAAGACTACGTTATTTCCATTTTAAGTAAAAGAATTTTTACTTTTGAAGTATTGAAAATCTTAGAGTTTCATAAAAAAAAAGATTGAAACTTTATAAAAAATCTTCAAAGCTAATATGAATTTATAAAGTGAAGGAACGTGAAGAGTTTTTAACTTTAAAAAGAGGATAGTGAAGTTCAAAATTATTAAAGACGATCTAGATATAGTAATCCTCACATAAAAAAAAAAGAAAAAAAAGAGAAAAAGAAACAAAAAATATCTAAGGAGAAGCTTGAGGAGATGCCTAATAAAAAATTGGCTTCACTTGAATCAACTTAAGGAAGAAGGATTAATTACATTCTTTGAACTTGTATTTAAGCATTAGCATATTCACTAGTTCAATTATAATGAAGTTATTTTTCATATGGATCCTAAAAACGACTTTAATATGACAATTTGCAAGTTTCCTTGAAAAGAATAGAAAATCAGAAATCTTTGACTACTAGATATTCTTATACCTTTAGTATTAATTTGAGTTATTTAAATATTTTCTTAAGTTATGTTATGATATTTAGTAAACCAAAATATGGAAATCTAACAGTTAAAATCTTTACCATAAGTCATATTTTTTATTTAGTAATGGAGTTACTTGAGGACAAGTAACATTTAAGTTAGGGGGATTTTGAACAAAAATATATGCATTTTTAGACCTATATTTTATACTCATTTTTGGTGATATTGCACTTTAAAGGAAGGTATTTTTCATTTTTTGTTTTAGGTTGATGTTTTTAGCACTTGAAGCAAAAAGAAAACAAAAAGATTGGAATTTGGAGTCAAAATAGTGTTTTGGAGAGAAAAACTCGGTGGAGACAAAGCCGACAAGGACGCCGACGATGCCAGCAAGGACGGTGACAATGCCATTTGGTAGAGAACACAAATTTAATTTTAGCCACGGGTGTTGATAACGCTAAAATTGGTGCAGGAAGAAAATCTATAAGATTCGACGAATTTGGACACTTTTTGAAGAGTTATTTGATACACCTTTTAGAAAACTTACATTATGGTCTATTTAGAGTAGTAATTGATCAGAAAAATGAGTCCCCTAGTGTGTCATTGAGTTTCCTTTAGCGTTCCATTGTGTGTATTGTGAAGTGTGGTGTGTCTAAGTGTGATTTCTCCTAAGAGTTCTTGGAGAGGGAAAGAAGTGAGAGATTTCTTCTTCCTTACATCTTCCAAGGGAGAATCAAGAGTTTTGTAAAGAGAGAAAGAGTCCAAGAGGAGCTACAAGGGATTTGATTTGAGAAAGAGTTGAAGACAGATGACATTTGTTTATTATTGTTGTATAAACTTTCTTTTATTTATGAAATTCATATTTTGTTGTATTTTTCTCATGAGGTCTGAGTAGTTTTCTTTGTATTTCTCCCTAATCTGAGATATGGTGAAATGAAGAGATAATTTGTATATGGCAATTTTAAAATATAAAATAAATTGTGATGATTTTTTCACTCCATTCTTAATTTACTTTTCAATTTGGCAAATTGAAATGTTAACATCTGTTGTGAAACATACTATCCGGGAAATGGAGTATTAGTTTCACAACAAAGTAAGAATCACATTCGATTCCATGAAGGAGTGTTATGTTCATGGAATTTGGTGCAAATAAATAAAAAAGTATATGTTACTGGGCGAAGAATTGAAGATTCTAGGGTGACAAACTAAAATCCCCAATTTGGTTTTAGTGTTTAAGAACTAAAGTGAGAGTTAGCCTTCAGGGGAAGGGAAGTGGGAGCTCTGGAGTAGGATCCAGTATTCTCCTAGCCTATCCACGAATTTAGAGACTAAACCTAAAATTAGCCAACAATTCTCTATAACACTTGACTGAGGGTAGAGAATTAAAATTGCTCCTATTTGGCACAAGACAAATAAAAACAATTTATCTCTCTAATTTATCCAAAAACTCATTGTAGTGGGTAATATGCATTCTCATATTTAATAACTTTGTCACAAAAATATAGGTTGGTAGTTATTGCTTAGCTTTGCTTTACAATTTTTCTTGTAGTTGTTAATTTAGTCCTTTTTAGCATCCTAAAAATTTGAAATTTAGTGTAGTAGATTTTCTTTATAATTGTGAATTTCCTGATTTAATTCTCCATTATGAATTTACACCTTCCTCGTGGGATCAATATTTGGGGCTTAATTAGAAAGTCATGTATTACTTGATAATGATTTGTAAACTTGCATAAAATCCCAACATAGATTGCTTCAATTTCTTAGTCATAAATAATGAATCAAGTTTTTGACATCGTTGCAAAGCGGCGAAAATTTTATTAATTTTACGCATCTATAATTTTGAGATCAGTACTCAATTAATTAGTCGATGTTTTATTTAAGAGTTATGTGAATGAGTGCCCTTAGAACAAGCTTAAGCTATTAAAGATCTCAAGCCCACAGGTAAAGTTGGGCCCGCAGTGTTTTCAAAATGTTTATAATTAATTATGTTTTCTTTCCTAAACCTCATTAAGCCAATTCAAATTGATCCTAGTACACTACTAAGCCCTTAGGGTCCAACGTTTAAAGTGAACCTACTATGATTAAATATTAAATTAGGTGAAGTTCAATTCTTTATCAAAATCATGTCTTATCATCACATCACCAATATGTGTCTTTAAATTAATGAATTATCATCTTCCAAACATGAGTCCACTATCTTAGAATCATTCAATTTAATTGACCTCCAAATTGTAGTAACTAAGCAAAATTATAATTATAACTTTATTGTAAATGAGTGAGAAATTGGTTTCCACCATTTTTAGTCCCTTATAGTCTAGTCATCCAAAAGAATGTAATAAAATCAATATTATGTTTTTACCCTTTTTAATCAATCCTGAAAATTAATTAAGTCATTAAGAATCCAAAATTACCATTTTGCCCCTAGGGCTCCTCACTTCATAACTCATCAAATATAACTCAAATGACTTTGAAATTTTTGAAGTACCCCTCCCACGAGTCAATTGAAATATAAACGAGAAAATGTGACTTTTCAAAATTTTGTTTAATTTAAATAATTATTTTTAACTCTAAAATAAGATTTTCAATATTAATTTACTTAACTAATCAATGTAAAGTTTTTGTTCATGAGAAACTCAATAGAGATTCACCTAGATCAAAGGATCACTCGGACAAAATTTAATATTNATTCTTATCAAGAGATCAAATTATCATCAATTATAGGTTTCAAATAAGTGAATTATTATCTTCCCAACTTAAGCCCATAATTTTAGAATCACCTAATTAGATTGACTTCCGAGTCATGATAATTTATAAAATTACAGTTTTAGCCTTATCAGGAAAAAGCCACAAATTGGTTTCTACCTTTTAACCCACTATGTTTCAAACATCAAAAAGGGTTCATTAGGATCAAAATTACCTATTTAACCTCTGGTTAATCCTAAATTTTAATTAAGACATCAAAATATAAAATTACCATTTTGCCCCTAGAGTTCTTCACTCCATAATTTATCAAATATAGCTTAAATGAATTTAAAATTTTTAGAGTACCCCATTCATGGGTCAATTGAAATATCAGAGGAGAAAATGTGATTTTTTTCAATTTTAATTTAATTTAAATAATTATTTTAACTTAGAAAATAAGATTTTCAATATTAATTTATTTAACTAATGAAAGTAAAGCTTTTCGGTCATGAGAAAATTATTGGAGGTTCACTTAGGTTAGAGGACCACTTGGAAAAAAATTTTATAATTTTAAAAATTATATTTTAATTATTATTGTTATTTATTGATTTTAATGATTTAATTAAATAGAAAATATGCTTTAATAGAAAAAATTAATTTTTTATATCTTTATTAAATCTCGTTAAGTCCAAAAAACTCAGCGAAATNTTAAATAGAAAATATGTTTTAATTACAAAAACAACTTTTTATATTTTATTAATCTCTTTAAGACCAGAACTCATAGAAATAAACTTTTCATTTTTGTGATTTTTAATTTATTTATTATAATTATTTTAATGGAAAATTAGAGAAAATACATTTTTAGCCTTTAGAAAACTATAGTCAACTTAAAAAAATTAGAAAAAAATATTCTAATGAGTGCCAATTGATCAAGAAGCAATTAGAAACATTTTGGACTATTTCTGTATTTTTGTAATTTTTAATTATTTTTAATTCAAAAATAGGCTAAAAAATAAAGTATTTACTTAAATATAAATTTTATTTTTACTAAATGGTCCTACTCACAAGGAACTCAACTTTTTATAATTTTCCTAATTATATTTAATTTAATATAATTATTTTAATACAAAAATGCCATTTTACGTAGAAAATCAACTTTAGTGAAAAATATACTCCAAATTGATTCCATTTATTTATAGAGACTTAATATGATTATTATTTACAATGAGAAATTGATTTTGTTAAATTTTGAGTAATTTTTTATTTAATTATATTATTATAAGTTTTACACATTTAATTAGCTATTAAAATATACAAAATTACTTAAATCAATTTTGTATTTTTCCTAGGATCCTCTGACCAAGGAAAGCCAACCAAAATTAAATCCTGAAATTTTTTATTTTTATTTTTGTTTATAAAATTATTTCAAGCCAAAGTAGGAAATTAGGTTTGAAAATTTCAATGATAAAGATGCTCTCTGACCTTGGAAAAATAAGAGAACATCTCTATTAACATAAGGAATCAACCCCTAATATTTCAAGTCATGGTGATTATTTTTTAGCTAATTAAAATTAAAACATTATAGAGAGTATTTAATCAATTAAAAATAAAATACATGTCAAATAATTTTAATTTTTATTCCACATTAATCTCCTCTATTTATTGAGCAAAAAAGTATTTTTGTGTTATTTTTGTAATTTTTCTACGTAAAGATATTCATTTTCTATGTTTCTGAAATTAAATAAGTCCTAAAAAACCTATTTGCCTACTTAAACGTGTGGCGTTATCTATGTCCTCCTAGAGGTGGAAGCTCCAAGTGTCTCTTTCTGGTTTGACGCTGCCATCTGACTCAACCGCCACTTAAGCCATGCTTTATGTCCTGTTTTCTCGTCCATTGCGATCTAGACCATCCACACGATACTTCTTGAAATATTTCTTAGGTCAACCATTAACAAGTTCAGAGGTGTCAACCCTTGCATTTCTTGATATTCATGTGGTCATTCATAGTGTTGAGTTAAGTGCTGACTAGGATGCCATCATTGACCCTTGTTGCTCCTGTCACCCTATTGACCTCACTTTTTGTTGAGGTCTAGTATTCCTTGCTTAGAAGTCTATGATCTAGCCATAGGACTTTCTTGTTGACTATCCTCAAGGATTAGTAATGGAACCTTCCCCCTCCTAGAAATTCTAAACACCTCCTTGCATTTCTTGGAGTTCCACGTGTTTGGTTCTAACATTTAGCATTTAGTAGAGCCTGGGGGAGCTCAAGAAGAGTACCCATAGAACTGTCTAGCCCTAGGGTAAACCCTAGGTGGTGTGGTTTTGTTTAGTCTTGCACACATGCACTTGAACCTCTCAATTTCAATAACAACCTAAAACCCTTAACCAATCATGCTTAGCTGATCCCCTATTCTCTTAAAAACTCAAATGGGTGGTCCCCCAAATCATTAAACCCTGGCTAGGATGGCTAGGAACAACAAATGTAGGATCCAAGATAGGTATTACCCTGATATCATAGAATCATAGGGGTAATTTTGTGGTTGGTCTCCTCATTAAACCCCAATTATGCCCAAATTCCCAATTGTTTGCCTTTTAGCCCCAAAATTTCCATAATTACCAATATACCCTTGGAACCCTAAAATTCTCAAAAATGACCCAAATCCTCAAATTTTATCTAAAAATCCCCTCAAACCATTTTAAATCACTCAAATTACCCAAAACACCCAAAAATTTCTAAATTTTCCAAAATGCCCATAAATTTGCAAAAATTAACAAAATGCCCTTTATGGCCCAAAAATTCTCAAACCTTTGAAATCATTCCAAACAACCCCTAAACTAATCCTAGCCATCCATTGAGCCCAATTTGATTAAATTGATAAAATTTGACAAAAATCTCAATTTTACCCCTAAATACCTATATTCTCCAAATCACCCCCAATATTCATAATTGAAACCAATTTTTTCCTAATTTAGCTCAATTTGAAGAACAAATCCATAACCTAATTCAAATGCCCCAAATTGGCATAATTTAAATTCCACCAACTTGAACTGCCTAATCCATTCAATTCCACCAAATTTACTTCCTAAACTCTTTCATGAAATTCCTCTAAACCAACTTAAGCCCTTAATTGGCATACACCCAAACCCAAGACTAGCCGAAATTCATTCAAATAAAATCCTCAAGTTTATCCAAAAATCTAAAATCCCCCAAATTAAACTTCATAACCTCTCAATTTCCACCTACTTGACTTCTCAATGCCTCATGAGAATCTTCTATATCAAATTGGCTAATAAACTAAGCCAAATCAAAGCTCTAGCCAAGCCTAAACCCAAGTCTAAACCATATCCAAGATTTTGAACCCAAACCCTAAACCCACTTGGAACCACTTCAACTTGGACCACCACAACTAACATTTAGACTCCAAGGACTAGCCTAGATCCTCTTAGCCCACGCTAGAGGTGGCATGGACCAAGGGTTCCTTGATTTGGGGGATCTTTTCAAATATTTGGCTAAGTGACCTAAACTTGTCATCACAAAATTAAACCTCCATCTTGATCACAATTAAGCCTTTCTTTGAGTTCCCTGAGCCAGCTAGCCACCTCCCCTGACCTAGCCAGCTAGCTTAGTCGTCAAAAAATCCAAAACTGAGAAGCCTCCCCATGGACCAAACCTAAATTACACCCATCTAGTGTGTCAACCAGCCATTGGCCAATTACATCTTTTATCACTCCACATAAGCATCCTCTCTACCTACTTGCTTACCCGGGTGGCATCAATGGCTCCCTCTATAAATAAGACCCCCCTCATGACCAAAGAAGAAGAAGTGCTAATTCCTAGGGGAGACTCTACCAAATGTTTACCAAAGCCTCACGGAGTTCAATCTGACAATCCTCAGCCATCCATAGCCGTTGCCTCTCTGGAATTTTGAGCTGAAAACCTAGGGCTTTTTCTATCACTCCTCTAAACTCCACAAAGCTTCCAATTATAACTTTTGAAAGCTTCCTCAGACCAAACAAGGAAGTATCTCACTGAAAACCGAGCCCTCTAACTTACTCCTAGACTAAAGCCACACTACTTGTTGGTTGAACTCCTACTTAGACCTTATACTAGAGTAAGGTGACACTTCGAGGAGGTTCTTTGGACTACAAGGAAGCTTCTACAAGCACCCAATCAAGGCCTCACCACTTGGGCAAAATTACATTTCAAAATCCCTAATTTTCATCTCGGTTTCATTAACTGTGAAGTAAACTTTTATTTCATACATAAGTAATTGTTTAAATAGGTTTTCCTTGATTAGATGAATCTATAAGAATAAACCCCTTGTGATTTGCTTAACTATTGAGTGAAATCTTACAGTTTTAGTGTGGACGGTTCTCGATTTAGAATAAATGGAGACGATGAATGGATGTCGTCCATTCACACATGTATTGATTGAACAATAGAGGAGGGGTCAAAAGGGAGAATGTTTTGTAAAGAGCGGGTCACGTGGAAGTTTTCAGGGAAGTTTGCGTCAAATGAGAGCTCGTTGCGTGTGCTTTTGGAGCCACCATGGATGAGTCAGGAACCGCATGGAAAAGTAGAAAAATAGGCATTATTTCTTTATTTAAATATAGAAAATTTAAAAATTAATAACTTAATGTAAAAAAATCATAAAGATAAAATAAAAATACCCTGTTGCTCAGTGAACAAAGGAAAAAATTATGAACCAAAAAATAAACTATTTACCATAATTTTTTTAATTAATTAAATACTCAAGAGAGTATTTTAATTAAATTTAATTAAATATTAATCACCATGGCTTAAAATTTGGAGGGCTTATTTTGCATGTGGTTAGAGATGTTCTATAATTTTTCCAAAGTCAGAGAACACCTCTAACCCTAAAAGCCCTAATCCTTAAATCTAGTTACCTATTTTTGTTTTAAAAAAATATATAAATTAAAATATAAGTCACAAAAATATGTGACTTATCATGATATGTTTTCAATGGTCAGAGGACTATAGCAAAAATTTAATATGAGTTTAAGGAATTATGTACATTACTATACCTAATTAAGTCATTGAAATACATACAAATTTATATAAATAAAATATTATCCAAATAATTGTAAAAATGGTTTCGCACTGTAAATAATGATCATTTTAACCCTCTGTAAAAATTTGAAAACCATTTAAAATATATTTCATATCAAAGTCTTATTTTCAAGTAAAATATAATTTTTGGCATAAAATAATTATAATAAATAAAATATAATTAGGAAAATTATGAAAAATGGTTCAAGGAGTTCCTTGTGATTAGGGGCACCTATGGAAAATAAAATTGATATTAATATAAATAGTTTTTTTTTGAGCTACTTTTTAAAATAAAAGTAATTAAAAAAAATAAAAAATAGTTAAAATATTAAAATGCACAAAAGTGTTCCTAATTGTTCTCCCATCACTTAGGAACCTTTAAAATATTTTTTTCTAATTTTTCTAATTTAGTTATGTATTTTTAAATGCTAAAATTGTATTTTCTTTAAATGCTCATTAAATTAATTATAATAAAAAAACAAAAAAAACCATAAAATGAAAAGTTTATTTCTCTGGGTTCTCTGTAGTTAGGGAGATTTAATAAAAATATAAAAAATGAATTTTTAAGCTAATTTATATTTTCTATTTAATTAATCACTAAAATAAATAAAGAAACATAATAATTAAAATGTAATTTAAAAAATAATGAAATTTGGTCTAAGTGGTCCTTTGACCTTGGTGAACCTCGAATAATTTTCCTAAGAATAAAAACTTTACTTTGATTAACTAAAAAAAACTAACATTAAAAAATTTTATTTTTTAGCTAAAATAATTATTAAAAAAATAAAATTAAAAAAATCATAATTTTTCCTTTGATATTTTAATTGACCCATGAATGGGGTACAATAAAAATTTTAATGTCATTTGAGTTCAATTTACTGAGTTATGAGGTAGAGAGAACCAGGAGCAAAATGGTAATTTTGGATTTTGATGCGCTAATTAAATTCTAGGTTAAGTCAAAGGGTAAATGGGTAATTTTTATTATAGTAAACTCTTTTGGTTATTTGAAACATAAATGGGTTAAGAAGAAGAAACCAAATTGTCATCCATTTCACAATAAGGGTAAAAATGTAATTTTATAAATAATTGAGGTTTGCAAGCTAGCTTAATTGGACGGTACTGTGGTAGTGGCTTAAGCTAGGAAGATAATTATTTACTTATATGAAGCCATTAATTGGTGATTAAATGACAAGAATAATCTTTTAATAGGAATTTAATTCACTTAGTTTACCATTTGGATCATTGCAAATTTACCCCCAAAGATTGTATTTAATGGCTTAGTAGCGAGTTAGACTTGATTTAAATGTGTTTAATGAGGATTAGAAAAAAGAAACACAACTAAAAATGAATACCTTTAAAACTACAAGCCAATTTTTAATCATGGGTAAAATATTCTTAATGACATGAGCTTGCCTTTAGGGGCACCCAGTTTCGTATCTCTTCAGTAAAATGTCATGTGAATGTCTGTGAACCCCGCTCATGGGATAATTGAAATATTAAGGTTCATTGATGACAGGGTAAATTAATTCACTGAATCAAAATTTAACCTCAAATGATTAATTTAACAACATAATAAGTTCAATTAAACTCGAAATGTTTCAACAAGTTCTAAAAGTTGTTAGGGATTGTTCCCTGAATACTTTTATGAACTGTTGGATATTTTGAAGGATAGTTGAACTTATTAAACTTTTTTCAAGAAAATTAGCCTTTAAAACTTTTAGGGATCCACTAAGTTATGGCTTGGGACCCGATAATCCACTTAAATCAATAGAAATGCACTGCACTATTTATCCTAAACTAATTGACCCAATGCTCTTGGACTTGAGTCTTCTTTAAGGTATTTAAATCCTTGTGAGTGATCAGGGATATTCATTTTTGCCACATATGGATCATCAAACTTGTGAAATTCTGAAGTTTAGGCGGCTAGGGTGATGACAATAATGCTAATGTGTTCTAAAATGAGGAATATGAATTGGGATTTTAAAATAGTATCTCTTACCTTAAGGAACTTCAATAAAGGGAGAGGATAAGGATTGATGATTTGATTTGAAGACTCTTGAGAAGATGGTTGCCCCCTGATACTTATAGGTTGTTTGTAATCCTAGCTCAATTAAATTAATTAACCTGTGGACTGCACCACTCTCCAAGTTGTTTTAAATGAAAACCCACTTTGCAAAAAAAATAACTTTTGCATGATAAAACAAATTTAACATGCATGAAAAATAACTTTAAAATGAAAATTTATAAAGGTCTATGGTTGATCACTTGGATTGAAGTAAGGATCGCCCTTCGTAGATTATCAGTTTGGTAGCTCTCACTTAAAGTCGGGAAGCACACAATGCAGCTCCGAGCCGCTTCCTTCACCAATGTCTTACACATAGTCCTGATCTTCTATATATGACTACGAATTTTCTTTTACTCACTTGTTCTTTGCTATGACTCATTTTTATGACCTTTCCCATACTGGATGCTCCTATTTACTTTCCTGCATTTTATTCAAATTTTTTGCAAATATATTATGCTTTATGATGCTAATCATGCAGTGGTAGCAGAGGCCCAGATACACATTTATGTTTTATGTGATGAAATTTTACTAATTTACTTTACAGCATTTTCTTACCTTCATTTATTTACAATACCCGCAAAACTATACCAAAAATGAAAATTACAAAACATGTTTTCAAAATTAAAACCTCTTTTTCAAAATAAAAAAAAATAAAAAAAATATAATACGTTGTTTTGAATTTACGAGAGTCCCTTGAATGAGTTAACATATGGTTGCTAATGATATCTCCTAAATTTAAATGTGCTTAACAACAATTTTAGACTAAGTAAATTTAAGAGAAAATAGTGGTACAAGAATTAGGGAACCATGGGATCTTTTCGGTGTTTCTCTAATCAACTTTTACTTCCCCTAAATAATACATTTGAATAGTAAAACATGTCACTTAAATTGTAAAACCTTTTGAGCCTTGAACCTGGAACTATCTCTTTGATGAGTAGCTAGGAGCTAACTCCATGGGCAGCATGACAAGAATGTACAGAAGAAAAATTGATACACCAAAATAATGTTTAATTTTATGTACTAATTTTATGCTTAAATTTGGTGATATTACATTTTAAAGAAGTGTATTTTCATATTTTGTTGCAGGTATATCAATTTTAGGCAATTGGAGCAATAAGGAAGAAATTTGGAGTCAAAAGGGAGCATTTCAGCATCTTGGCGCTAAAGGCATCATTTTTCAAGGAACTGGCACCACAGGCACTAAAAACTGGTGCTAGAGGAACCATTTTACAGAGAAGTGCCACCAGAAGCACTAGAATTAGTGTCAAAGGTGCTAGAATCTAGACAATAGTACAAACTTCAATAAACTGGTACCGAAGGCACCAGATATGAAATAAGATGGAGTAAGGCAGTTAGTGACTACTTCTTAGAAGTTTTTGAAGACTACAATAAATTTAAACACTTCATGGAGTGATTCAATGCATCTAGACACTTTGGAAAGTCTCTTAAATGAAGGGATTTGTCTCTTAGTGTGAAGAGGTGTGCCTCTTGGAAAAAAAGGAGGGAATTTTGAATTCTCTTGAAAATGAAGGCTGACCCTAATTAAAAATGAGAGGAATCTAAAGATGAGAGGGTGCGAGAGTTTGAAGAGAGAGAGCTGTCGTGAGAGAGAAGTCTTGGGAGAAGAGAGTATTTTCTTCTAGAGTTGTAAGAGGAGAAGAAAGGTGAGAGATTTATTCTTCATTATATTTCTAAGAGAGAATTGAGTGTGATTGGAAAGAGAGAAAGTTCTTAAAGGGAACTTCAAGGGAATTTCTTGAGGAGTGTTAGATAAGTTATGTTCTTTTCTTTCTTCTTTTCTAAACTTGTATATATATATAAAATTTATGTCTTGTCGTATTCTTCTCATGAATTATGAGTAGTCTTCATTATCTTTCTCCCTACAATGAGATATATTTTTGTTAAGAATTAATTTAGTTATATAAGGTTTTAAATGTCAATAAATTGGATGGTTTAAACTCTGATCTTAATTTAGTTTTTGATCTAACCAATTGAAATATTAAAATTTGTTGAGAAATATAATATCCGAAAAGGCTATGCTTTCTGCAACAAGTTAAGAGTCACATTCAATTCCATGGGAGAGAATGTATTCCATGGGGTTGCATGCAAATAAATAAGAAACATACTTTGATAGACGTAGAATTGGAGATTTCAAGATGAAAGATTAAAATCCGTAATTTTGTTTAGTTGCTTGGAAACTAAATCAAGATTCTTAACCTTCAGGGGAGGGAGCGGTGAGAGTTTTGGAGTAGCAGCCAGTATCCTCTCAACCTAACCACGTATTTAGGGACCAAATTCTGGATTAGTTAATGTTCTTTATACACTCTTAGAGGGTAAAGAATAGGATTGCTCCTATTTGACAAAATACAATTTTACATATATTTTAAATAATTTTAATTACTTCACAATCCATAAACGCATTGCAAAAGGGTAAGGATGCTTTCTTAAATTTTAACCCTTTACTTCAAAACTTTGTTTGGTCTATATAAGTTTACTTTTGAAGTTTAGCATTTAATTTAGTCAACTTAGTTCTTTGAACTGCATTTCATTTAACACACAATAAATTTACTTTAGATTTGTTTTTCTTACTTAAGTCTTATAGTTTGAATATTGTGTTTGATGTTATAACCATAAGAATTTCTAACTCCCTGAGGGATCGATACTTATCCTCAGGATCCGTAGCAACCCTTTGTTCTCTCCCTTTGGATCTCATAATGAATGTTGAAAACTTGAGCTTTGCCCATTTGATACTCCTTTATCCAACCTTGGAAGTCCAACACTTTGAGATTCTTCAAGACAATATTTTATGTTCTAAATCGAGAGTTTTCTTAAGTGACCTCTTCCATTTAAGAGTTATATAACTATAGAGGTTTTCTCTTATAGAATACTTTAGAACCCAGCTTAATGTAAACCTTGTCTAATCTTTTATATTATATATGAGAAATTTGTCGTTCAACATAAATGGTTCCGCAGAATAAAACAGATGTCATAAATTCTTTAATTTATTTAATTGACCCTCGTTAGCAAGTGATGTGTATATTCCTTAAAGTAGATGCATCGCTTATGATGTTATGCTTATTTACTTAAACCACTTTCTATTTATGATTGGTTTGGTCTCGTATTTTCAAAATTAAACTATTACTTTCCAAAATTTAAATATATATATATATATATATATTAAATTAATCATACTTTCCTAATTTGGCAACCGATAATTTTCTAGCGCTCCGCTGGGGACTAGTTTCTCTCTCCATTGTGATCAGAAAGTTTTATCTTCATATATTGGTAATGTGTGCATGCTCTTATGGTCCAGATTACCCTCCCTCTGTAGGCATACTTTACCCATTTATTTCTTGGGTAAGTACAATCAACTCTTTTGTATTCTAGGATTGTCTGTTTAACCATAATTAAATAGAAAGGTTTAGGAGTCCTTCAAAAATTTTCTTTTTGTGTGGGTTTGGACCATTGATAGGTGTGTTGGTGAACTAGTTTTACTTGGTCAAAGTGCGTTGTGAAGTTGGTCTCGCACTGGGACCTGAACTTCACCCTTTTTCCTCTTATTTTTCGAGTTCAGTTTGTTATTTGCAAATTAAGCAAGGTCTTTACTTCTCTTAACCTTCGTTCAATTTTGACAATTTAAACAAACCCTTTAACATTGTAATAGAAAATAAGCAATAAACTTATAAATAAAAAGGAAATGAAAATGAATATAAGAAAGATGTGCCCAGTTCACAGAGCGACCTTCGTTGATTTTTAGTGCTTGCACTAAAATTACAAGGTATTGGCTACTACTAACCCTCGTAACTTCCTTTTCAAAGCTGCTATGATGGCATCACTGACTTTGACATTCTTTTGCAACCTACCCACCGGTCACAAAGCTAGCAACATTGCACTAACGATCAATTTTGGATCAGAATTTGATGAGTTTTAGCTCGTGCTTGACAAAGCCCCGTTCATTGTCATGAAATTTACTACCTCGATCGTTCAAGAGCCATCCATTGAGTTCAATTTAAACTACAGCTAGGACTTCCCTTCTTGCAAGAAGGTGAAGATCACCGCTGCCCTAGCATCCGTCAAGTACGTAGTTCTCGTGCCTGCCAGATCTGTCGGTCCTGTGTCAAGGAGAGTTGTTACGTCTACCCCCTTCTAGTTCACTGTCACTGTGGCCACAACATTGTCTGTGAAGGAAAAGAAGTGTTGATTGAGGAAAGTTTAGTTGATGCATTTGCTGCCTTGTCGTCTGTGTTTTAGGTTGTTCCAATTTGATAGCTGCACCGTTGAGTAAGTGCCATAAGAAAAACCACAGCCGCAAGATCCAGAGGGTTGCCAGGGCCAAGAATACAAAGTTGGCCCTTGTTAATGAGATTCTTCAACAGAAGGTACTAGGAGTACTTAAGACCTCTCCTCTCCTTTAAGGGAGTAGGTTTCACCTACTATTAGATGCTATTGGAGACGAAAGGCTCCATAGGATTGCTGATACTCTTCTGTCATCTCATAATAGTGATGAGGAGAGGGAGAAGTTTACTCTTATCACCTGAGTCTGCACTGTATTTGAAAAATTGGCTACCAAGGAGGGGTCTTCCATTGTTAAACTGCTTAAGTTGATAGACTACGCAGTATCACCCTAGATGAAGAATGAGAACATGAAGAAAGTCAGACCCACCAGTCAGTTACAAAAATTAGCAGAAGTGTCCCAAGCCCATATTCCAATTATATTTTTACTTGGAAGCTGTGTTGAAACAATTAACACCAACTCAGAATTCACAACCGTTTCCCCGAGACCCGTACGACGTAGAACAATTAAGTCATGTATGGGTACTAGGCTGCCGTCTTTGTGAGGATTTCTTGAAGAAAGGTAATGGTAAGATATTTGTTACTGTTGTATTTATTCTCCACTATGAGGAGCATACTTCTCTTTGACACACTGATGCCTCCATCAAGACACTCCATCTTAAGGCATCAACGTCAATAAAGAAGGAGTGGGTACCCAAGGGTGCCGCACCAGTACATTTTCATAAGCCCAAGGTGCAATTCCATGGAATGAAGCATAGGTTCTATATGCTAGATGTTGTTATAGTCATTCCTACAGAGTACGATCCATAGTAGAATGATGTTCAAGAAAGCCCCACAGATCTCAAGTTGATTCGAGAGAAAGCAATTGATGATAAAGTAGAAAGCTCAGAGCTGACAAAAGAATGAGAAATGGACATTGATAATGGGGATTTCAATTTTTCAAACTATCTTAATGAGGAGTTCATTGAGAATAATTTTGTTAAGACTAGGGCCACTGCATCTGTGCACGATGTTCCACTTTCAATTCAGAAGAATGCCACAGATAACCTACAAAGTGGCATTCAACAGAGAAATGAGCAAATCAGTCGGATGGAGAAAAGAATAGAGGAAATGGCCATCATGGCTACAATGCATGAACAATCTTAGTCGCTGCAGATGGTATCTCCATAGGTCAATCAGCCTGAGATTGTACATATTTGAAATGAAAGAAAAGAAGTTGCTTCTGCCAACAGAGATGAACCACAAAAGAAAGATTATGTTTAGATTTTGGTACCAGAGTGAGATATCAAGCAGTTAGTTGAGCAGCGATTACGGGAATCTTTAGCCCAATCTAAAGGAGGAGTATCAATTTCAAAGGGTAGACCTTACCCAGAAGAATTTGATGTTGTACCATACCCCAAGCTCTTTATGTCATAAAATTTAAAGATGTTCGATGGAACCAAAAATCCCCGCCAGCATATAGCTCATTTTTTAGCAAGTTATTGCAACGTAGGAGGTAATGAAGTGTTGTTATTCTACCAGTTCATCAGTAGTTTGTCAAGAATTATATTTGATTGGTACACCTAGCTGCTTAACGGATCTGTGAAGAAGTTAGCTGAGTTGTAGCATTTGCTCGAGAAGAGTTTTGTCAAAGCGCAACACTGTGTCACCATAGGAGATCTCATAATAGAAAGACAGAAAGCCAATGAGACTTTGGTTGACTACATTTTGAGATGGAGGAACTTGAGCATGAAATGTGAAGCTTACCTATAGCAACAACATGAAATTAAGATTTTAGTAAAAAACATTCATGATATAGAGGCCTTCATGCTCAAGGGACCTACTATTAATCATATGGAAACTTTGCAAAAGGCTGAGAAGTCCAGAGCAGTCAAGACATTTAAGAAGAAATTGGGACGGTGTCAACGGTCGAAAAGGGTAAGAAATCAATGAGGTTTTAGGCCTAGCAGTTTCATCAGGATTCTGAGGAGTCATCACAGCCTAACCAGTCTCAGCAGCAACATACTCAGCAGTACGGCCAATCCGACAAGCATTGTTCCAAAGGAGACCATACAGAGCAGATGTTGGGCAAGCTCCGTCATTTACAAATGGATTGAAGAAGGTATACTCTTTCAAGGATGAAGCCATGCCAAATATGTTCAGAAAATTGATGAAGAAGCCTGAGTTTAGATTGTTAGAGCCAACAAAATCAGAAGAGGCCTATAAGAAGTATCATCTTAATTATTAAATGTACCACAAACTTTTTGGACACACTATAGATGGTTGTTTCAGTCTCAAAGATCGGCTCAAGAGAAATCTAAATGAGGGAAATATAATGATTCTAATAGAGTATTTAAAAGAACATGAAAGAGTTTGGCCTAGCCAATCACTCCGATCGATTCGTACTCAGATGGAGATGGTTGGAGCACAGTTTGAAGTTGATCATTCAAGAAGATACTGGATCAGATTCATACCATGCCAGCACAAGCCACCACTAAGAGTTTGCAGCCTACTGGTCCAAAGATGAATATTACACCAAAAAATTCACCGTAGCCAGCGAAAAAAAATAGACAAGATCATGAGAAGGGTAGGATAGGGACTGCCTCCGTTGAATTGGTTGTTTCGGATTTGGGGGAGAAATTTATCGATCCGCTCACTATGTGTGATTACATTTTTGCCCCTCGGGGTCTTTTGAATATGAGAATTGCAATTTTGGCTACATTTTAACTGTCTTTAGTGATAACATAACTAATCATGACTATTTAAATCTTGATTTGATTATCAAAATGATCCTCAATTCATACAAGTCTGATAAGTATATTAATTCATACTTAAGTCTGACAGTTTCAGAAGTGAGAAGCTAGTCTTCAAATGCCATGGAACACCAATCGCCATCAACTTGAACTTTTCATATTCAAAAGCAACATCAAATGATTTAGCTGTGACGCCAAAAGAAGATGAGATCACATAAATTAAATTAAGGATTGAGAAGGTATTACCTTCCAGAATAACACCAATGGACAAAAGAAAGTGAATAGTCACTTGAGAAGAGCCACCACCTCCTCCAGCAGTGGAAGAGACACATAATCAAGTGAAAATAGGAGGTCTCTATAAAGTGGATTATAACGTACTAGCGCATCTTAGGAAGTTGTCGGCCAAACTAAGCATCTACGATGCTATGATCCTATTAAAGGAGATGAGGGAGTCTCTGATCAAGGCTTTACTTGATCCAGAAATTTACTGAGCTAAGTTTGTCAGCACATCCTCAAATGAAGTTTGTTTGTTAAACAAAAACTTGGGGTAACCATCACCAATGAAGACTTGCTACTTGCTACCATCAATCACAACCGACCACTCTATATTTCTGTCAACATCAACATTTCATGCTCTCGATATTTTTGGTAAATCCAGGTGCATCACTCAACTTAATGAGTATACAAATGTTAGCATACTTAGAAATCAATGCTTAGGAACTCACTATCGATAAGTTGATGTTAAGAGTTTTTAATCAAAAGAGAGAAAGAGCACTTGGATTCATTACACTATGCATGAAAGTTGGCGAGCTAGTATTAATTGCTAAGTTCCATATCATCGATGTAGAAACTTCTTTTAATGCTTTTCTTAGTCAACTGTGGATTCACGAACATAATGTGGTCCCTTCATCACTTTACCAGTGCAATAAGTATTGCAAGGAAGAAAAAAAACATTGCATCAAGGGAGATTTGTAACTATTTTCAGTTAGCAAGGTAGGTATTCATGAAGATACCACCAACTATGCTCCTTCGAAGAAGTCTTTCTTTTCACGTGAAGTTGTTCCAAATAACATAACAGATTCAAACGGATCACATAAATAGGTTCATTCAGCTCTGCTTTAATGATATTCCCCCACTTCCTTACAATAACTTGGTGGAAGTTCTTTTAGCCAAGACATCCGAGATCAAGATCAAGGACGCGAATAAGGAAGAACCAACACGATTGTTGACCAGACAAAGCCGACCATCAACATCAACATGGAAGAAAGCTCTGAGCAAGATAAGTTTGATGAAGAAACACTGATGATAAATAGGAAGAAACTCCAGTTTGAGATTTCTTTGGAAAATGTGGACAAAAGTGAATATGAGTCAATGTATGATCAGATTAAACACTACATGCAGGCCATGGTCATAGCTCTGATTCACTCCCATCAAGTAAAGAGACTAGAGGTCAAGGAATTCTAGGGTTTTGGTTTGAAACTAATCAAGTTTTAGCATGCTTCTCCTTACCCTAATTTTGAAACTCATGTAAATTTAGACAAGGATGATTCTAATGAATTAATGGAATTACCATTTGGTTACTTTTCTCCATGTACATAAAAATTAATACAATAGGGATGAATGTAGAAGTAAATGCCAAAGGATAAACTATAGCTTTATGAAAAGTTATGGAACGTTAAGGTCAAACTCTTCGCTTGAAAAAGGGTCTTGGATTTGGTACGATGGGGATTTGCATGGCTCTTACTAGCAAATTGGAAGAGGATTGCCTCGATGTGAAGGATGATTTTGAAGACTCTCCAATAAATGGAACTCAGTCAAAGTTCAAAGAAGAAATTAACTCAATAGTTGAAGAATTGAAGGAAGTTAACCTCGGGACTGACGAGCAACCCCAACCTACTATCATAAGTTTTTTACTCAGTGAGAAAAAGTCTACATATTTGATCATATTACTAGCAAAATTCAAGGATTGCTTTGCTTGGAGCTATGAATAAATTTCATGGTTATATTTAGAAATCACGATTTTCAGGCTTGGAGTGAACAAGAGTATTACCATAGTGAAACAAGCTCCTCAAAAGATGCACCTCGAAATAGAACAAAAAGTCATTGTTGATCCCAATATTATATGATAGTACTACGATGTATGTAGTTATATTCTTAATTTTTCCTTACTTATATTTCTTACTTTACAAAGACGCTTTGACTTTGAAGCAAATAAGAGTGCAATTATTATATTTAAATATGAGATACTATGCAAGTATACGTATCGTTATCGAGCAGTATAGGACTTTATGATTAAGCCCCAAATATTGAACCCACATGGAGAAATTCAATCTTTTAATAAGTCAAAAGAAATTAGATAACAAAGTATACTTTGCAAAATATTCTTTCTGAAACTATAGATGCTATAATAAGAATGGAAGTTTGATTCTTTTTAATAAATTTTGATAATTGAAAAAAAAGTAAGCAACTAACTAAATTTACCTAGATATTTGTAAGATGAAAGAAATATAAATAAAATATCTTTTCCCTATCATGAATTGATAACAAGTATATGAATTCTGTTGCGGAAGTATTCAATTTGTGTCGTGCTAAAAAGGAGCAATAATATTCTAGAGATGCTATAAAGAATATTGGCTAATTTAAAATTTGAATAGTCTTGAAGATAGGCTATGTAAGGAAGAAGCTAGCTCTCATTCTAGAGTTCCCTCTTGTCCCTGCACTTGAGGGCTATCATCTTATATCAAAACATAAAACTATAAACCAAATTGGGGGCTTTAGCTTGTCACTCTAAAGTCCTCTAATTCTACACCGAATAGTCTTGAAGATGGACTAGGTAAGGAAGATGCTAGCTCTCACTCTAGAGTTCCCTCTTGTCCCTCCACCTAGGGGCTAACATCTCGTATCAAAACCTAAAACTATAAAACAAATTGTGGGCTTTAACTTGTCACTCTAATATTCTCTAATTCTACACCCTTTAAAGTTTATCTCCCTATTTATTTCCACTCAACCATATGAATTTCATTCTCATCCATACTATCTCATGTGAATTTTACCATTAGTTGAATGATACAATACCATCACGGATCTTAAATGTTCTCACAACAAATACTAAAATCTTAATTGGCCAAGTAAATAATTAAATGAAGTATCTTATTCCAACATTAAAGATTAATACTTCACACAACTTCCATCCAACACTTAATCACTTATCTTTTTTAAAGAAAAAAAGATAAAGAAAACTACATAAAATTCATGGAGAAAACACAATCACACTTAAGTTTGAAAGTATAAATCATGCAAACAAACAAAAAGTTTAAATTAAAACCAAATGAAGTCACAAAGATAAAAACTTATCTCAAATTCTCTCCACAAAACTCTTGGAGTTCCTTTAAATCTCTTCTCTTCCTTTCTCTTACATTACTCTCTACTCACACACTACAACTCCTCTCTTCTTCTCTCTAAAAAGTATCCGACTTAATATATGAGAGAAGCCTTAATGGCGTGGCTATGGGGGGCATGTAGAAGTGTCTATAAGGGCACAAGGAGGGTGTGTAAGAGGGAGTTCTTCAATCCAATCCAAATCTTCTTTTATAATTTTCCAAAAGATGCCTTGGTATCTCTTCCAAATGTGTCTACATTCAATGAATCTTCCAAGAGTGAACTCTTTTCTAAAGCCAGTTGAACGTATTTTCATGTCCATTAATCATATCCCATGTTTTCAACTAGAGTTTCCTTAAACACCTCTTCAAAAATTTGTCCAAAATCATTGAATCATCAAGTAACTACCTGTGGTGCTTAAGCATGAGGTATGAGGCACTTAGGTGTCGCCTTCTCATTTTTCCTGGTGCTAAAACACTAGTTTTGGGCGCTTAGACGCCACAGTTCTTTTGCACACCTTCTTAATTTTGGCTAAAAAATTGATCCTTTTTCACTCCTTTCACCATTTTTCATCCATTTGGTTGTACCTAAGAGAAAAACACACAAATACCTTTCATTAAAGAGCAATATCCTAAAAAATATGTATAGAAATATCTACATAAATGCTATATATTTGAGGTGTATCAAAATCCCCCAAACTTAAACTGTTACTTGTCCTCAAGTGACACTTCAATCATTCAAAACCAAAATAAGTAGATTATGTAAATGAGTTTCTTTAGGATATTCTAAAATTTTGATCAAAAAATATAGTACTCCAATTTAAGAAAAACTTCAATACATGAGATCAACTTAGAGTTTTGAAATCTTTAATGTAAAGAAGTCTAAAAATATGAGTTCCTATCTAGTTCAAAAATACTTATAAATTCTCCAAATATAGAGTTTAGGCATTTTATTTTCTCCACTTAAGAATTTTTTATTAAGAATAATTATACTTATTATATTATATTTTTAAGTTTAAGAGTTTTTTAAGTCTTATAATTTAAAAAGAGCAGATGTGGAACCAATTTTTGATTAAGCCTTAATCCTCAAGCTTCTCCTCCCTTTTTCAACTTTCTTTTTCTTTTTTTTCTTTTCTTTACCTTTCTCTTTTTCTTTTAATTTTTCGGTGAGGATTACTATATCTACATAGACCTTTAATGATATTGAATTCCACTTCTCCTTTCCTAAAAATATAATGATAGTTTTGAAAATTATTTTTAATAAAAGAAATTTAAGTATTGAAAATAAAGTCTAACCCTTCTATATTTTTTAAAAATACATTTTCTTCTACTAAAGATAGTGACACAATATTTATTATTTACACCCTAAATAGACATACAAAAATTAAAAGTGGGAGTAAAATTTAATTGATCAAATTTTACCTAAGCTTAACATTTTGAGATTCATTAGACTTCTATATAGTGGAGGATAACATGAAAGAAAGCAAACACACTAACAAAATTCACAATTGCAACATAAAAAATACCTGGTAGTAAATTGAAAATTTAAACATGAAGTTCTTAAATGAAAGTTAGTAATATTCTAAACCTTAATATTTAGGATTAAGTTCAACACAAACTATCAAAATATAGTAGACACCACAGTTATCACAATCACTACAACAAAAATAAAATAACACTACCCACAATAACATAATAACATCACAATAGTATCTAACAGAAAAATCACAAATAGTAGTTGTAGTCCAAATGAGTACAACACAAAAAATTAATAGTTTAATACAATTGTACCATATAAAGTTCACAATTAAAAAATAAACTACCAAAATTAGTTATCCTCCTCCTGATGATCATCGCTATTCCCAAAAGCAGTAGGTTCATATGAAGGATATTGTGGATATGAAGGAAAAACTACACTTTGGTCACCCCTGATAAGGTTTTCCAAAGATGAGTGAAATTTTTTTTCATTGTCACGGTGTCTCCTCATATAACCATCCAAATGATCTACAAAATTTTACAAATTGAATACCTTATCTACAATATATATGATGTTATCTAACATCCTTTGCATTAGATGAGCCTGTGAATCAGAACTAGATGTCTGACCTTGTGGTGTCGATGCACGTGAGGTAGAAGCATGAGGAGTAAAGGCAGCTGAACTTCTAGAAAATCCTCATCTCCAACAAAATGTCGAATGTTATGAATAAGATTTCACATTAACGCTCTTGATCGGCTTTAGAGGCTGCAGTATCTCCTCCCAACTATCAAATCTAACCCTAGCTTGCTCAAATAAGGAAATGATTAAGGAAGCGAATCTCAAACCTGTAGTAGTGTCAGCTGTAGCAGAACTGATGATAGTTTGATAAATCAAGGATCCAATGTTGATCGGCTTGAACTGTTGAATGTAATAGTTCAAAGTAGTTCTATCTCTGGTAACTTCACTGAGGTGATTGATTGGGAGCAGACGAACTGAAATAAAGTAATTCCACGCCTTCAATGTGGCATCTAACTTTGATGCAGGGAAATTGAATCTTCTTTCATTTGTTATCTTCTAGAGTCCCATTCGCTTTGTCTTTTTCAATGAAGATATGATCTCATCTAACTCCTCTTCAATCTGATTATAAATTGAATAAAAACATAATTGATAAGGGGTTGATGCAAGTGGATTTAGTGTGTTCATTTTGCAAATATTTTTCAATATTACAAAATACACATGGTAGATAAAATAGTAAATATGTAATTTAATCCCGACATAAATAACTTTAGTGAATATAGTTTTATCCTTTAAAAATCTTTAAACTGCCAATTCCCTTAAAAATAATGCAAGTATACATATCGCTCAAGTAATAAAGGGATCTAATGGAGTCATAGATATCGATCCCACAGGGAAGTTGGAAATACCTATAAGTAAATTATTAAGGTTATAATGTAAAATACAATTTTAAACTACAAAAGTGAAGTGCAAATTTTGAATGTAAGGAACTATAGTGAATGCTGAATAAAATGCTGTAAAAGACAAAGTTAGTTAAACTAATTGCTAAACTTTCAAAAGTAAACTTATGAAACCTAAACCAAGTTTTTGTGATGAAGAGTTCAAATTTAAGAAAGCATCCTTTGTCTTATAATGAGTACATGGAATGTGAATAAATTAAAATTATTTGAATATATATATATATATGAATATATATATATATTATTTTGTGTCAAAAAGGAGCAATCCTATTCTTTAAGCTCTTCCAAGTGCATAAAAAATATTGACTAATCCAGAGTTTGGTCCCTAATTCTGTGGTTAAACTGGGAGGATACCGGCTGCCACTCCAGATCTCCCACTACTCCCTCAACTAAGGGCTAACAATCTTGCATTAGTTTCCAATCAACTGGGCCAAATTGAGGATTTTTTTCTGTCACCATAAAATCTCTAATTCTGCATCCAACAAACTTTATTTCCTTATTTTTTTGCACTCAACTTCATGGATGACATCCTCTCCCATGAAATCAAAAGTGATTCTCCCTATGTTGTAGAAATCATAGCCTTTGCGGAACATATGTTTCTCAACGCATTTTAACAATTCAATCAGCTAGATCAAAAAGTAAATAAATGTCGGCGTTATTTCGGGAATTGGTTTGTGAGGTTGCCCGTAAGAAGTTGTCGGTCGCTGGAATCAAAATCCCGTCACTCGCTTCGGAAGGACGTTGAAATAGGAAATCAAACTGACCTCATATTTTCATAGTTTAAAATGAAAAAACATTGTATCTCAAATCTTGTATTTATCATGAAAGATAAACACAAGAATTGAGGATGAGGCTCGATCAAAATAAACTAAGGAAAGTATGACGTCCGTTTGGTCTGCGAAACCTTTGTATTTGCCGACAAGTTCCCCTATTTAATATAA
>JXCR01040307.1:0-19105 GCA_002079205.1 Phalaenopsis hybrid cultivar | reverse complement strand
AGTGTTTCATCCTGCAAATTTTATTATTTAGGGCTTACATTTGTGTGAAATGATCACACAAACNAAGGGGCAAGTTAGTGTAATTTGAACACTTAGCCAAATTTTAATCCTAATTGGGCTTAGTGGTGTTTCAAGAATGTTTCATATAATTATGTTTATTTTCCTAATCCTCATTTAATCAATTTTGATTTGGCCTAAGTCACCACTAAGCCCTTAAGACCTACGTGAGTGTCTTAATTAGAGGGTTAAGTTATAAGTGATCATGATTCATGATTTGGATTCTATTTGAAAATCAAAATTAGGGTTTTAAATTGATTAGTTATTGACTTCAAAAGTCATACCCCTAAGTCTAGGATCATTTAATTTTGATAAACTTCCAAATTTTTAATGATTTGGAAATTTATTAATCCTAATTACAAAAGTGAAATTGGTTTATACCAATTAACCCCTTTGTGTTTCAAAAATCAAATAAATTGACTAAGATTAGAGGTTACCCATTTTCCCTCCTTGAATTAAGCCTAAATGTTAATTAAGGCTAAATTTCCAAAATTACACATTTGCCCCTAAGGCTCTAACACTTCATAATTTGTCAAATTCAATTCAAATGACTTTAAAATTTTTATCCTACCTCATTCAGGGGTCAATTGAGACATCAGAGGAGAAAATGTGATTCTTCAAGATTTAATTTAATTTATATAATTATTTTTATGCAAAAATAGAATTTTTCAAAGAAAATTCTTAACTTGACCAAGGTATATTATATTCCCTTGAAATTTTTACTGGAGGTAAACCTAGGCTAGAGGAGCCTTTGGATCAAATTTCACAATTTTTTGAATTCTCTGTGATTTACTAGAATTATTTTAAGTTTTGGGTTATTTAATAAAAATAAAATATTTTAAGTGCTGAAAATTAAGTTTTGTGTTTTTGAAAAAATCTCCCAAAGGTCAAAGAACTCAGAGGAAAAAAATTTATATTTTTCAAATTTTTCCTTGATTTATTGGACTTATTTTAGTGAAAACTCATTTTTTAGCCTTTTAAAAATTATTTTAAGCTTTAAAATTCAATATCTTCATTTAGAAAATCAGGAAAAATATTCTCATTATTCCTAGGTGATTAGGAAACATTTTAGAACATTTCCATGAGTTTTATTATTTTTATGATTTTCATGAGTTTTTTTAATTATTTAAATATTTAAAATAGGCCAAAAATTAAGTTTTTATTTGAAATATTATTTTATTTTTAGAAAACACTCCTGATCACAGAGAACTTAAGAAACTAAGTTTCATAATTTTTTGAGTTATATTTTGATTTTTTAAAAATCATTTAAGTGTTAAGAGTGGTATTTATCTTTAAAAAATCAATTTAAGTTATTAAATGAACTCAAAATATTTTGAAACTTTTATGACGAGTTCTCTGGATTATAAATCACAATGGAAATAAAAAATCAAGTCATTTAAATGTTTATATTTTCCAAAATCAATTATCTTAGTGATTCACTATTTGGAAAATTTAAGAAGTTTTAAATGACTTGACCCATGAAATTATTTCCAAAGGTTTCTCTAGTCATGGTAGACTTTCCAAAATTTTCTTAGAATTTAATAATCAATATGCTAATTTCCATGATTTATTTAAAGAAATAATGTGAAATAACTTGAAAAAATATGGATCTCTGTATAGGAACCTCATCTGACTTTAGAAAAATCAGAGAATGTTTCCCCTTACAGAGGCTACAATATGTAAAAATTTCAAGCCAAGTTAATGTGTCAATATGCATGGAGAACCTACAATATGCCAAAATTTCAAGCCAAGGTGATGTGTCAATATACATGGAGAATCAAATGATCTCCAAACAGTATTTAATTAATTAAAAATATTTTATGCATCAAATGGGCTTGAAAATTATTTCACATTATTTTTCTCTGTTCACTGAGCAAGATGGTATGTTTATTTTATTTTTGTGATTTTTCTACACAAAGTTAAGTATTTTTAAAGTTAAGGGTAATAAATAAATAAGAAAATACTCCTATTTTTCTATTTAAACCGCGCGTGCCACCTCATCCTAGGACGGCTCCGAAAGCATGCGAATAAGAAAATACCCCTATTTTTCTATTTAAACCGCGCGTGCCACCTCATCCTACGACGGCTCTGAAAGCATGCGTGCCGCGCTCTGGTTGGACGCCGCCGTCCACATAGCTTGCTGACACGACCCGCTATTCACGTCTCAAAGTGCAGTCCAACTCGATCTCCCCCGTCCGTTTGATACAAGCTTGATCGAACGACTCCCCGTCATTGTCCCCGATAGAGTGATCCTGTGCCCGTCCAAACTAAAACCTTAAGATCTCGGCCTAGACTCAACCAAATCGCTTCGGGTTTAATCATATGGACTCGTCTAAGCGAGACGAACACATCTATACGGCTAAGGTACCATGAAATCAAACTTAAGAAAATGGAGAATCAAAATAAGCTCGGGAGGAGGAGTTTTATACCTTTGATCTGAGAAGGGAGGCTTCAATCAGAGATGCTTGGCACGTTCCGTCAGGGTCCAAGAAGGCTAGGGATTATTGAGTCCCTAGCCTTGGTGTGAAGTCTAGGTGTGAATTCGACCAAGCTCGATTTCAGGTGCTGGTCTAGAGATATGGTAAAGGCTCTGTGGAAGGGGGATTTGATGATGCACTTGCTTCTTCCACACTTGTGAAGGTGTGGGAATAAGCAATTGAAGTTTGGTGGAATGTGGAGGTGTATTTGGTTCTGTCCTGGTTTCCGGCAAGGTTTCAAGCTCAAAATTAGGCTCCGGCAAGGGGGATGGGTGAGGAAAGATGTTTGGAATGCAATGAGGGGATATTAGGGAAGCTCTGTGTGAAGTTTGGAGAGGCCTCTCTAAGAAATTTTCAGCACCTTGTTCAACGGCCATAGAGGTGGCCTTTTATAAAAATGGGGTTATGGTGGCTGTCTTGGCCAATTAGGAGGTGTAATGTGGTGCTTAGGTGGAGGGCAGAGGAGCTCCATAGTTTGATTTTGATGAGCTGTCCTCTAGGTTTCATTTNNNGGGAGGTGAGTTTTTATAAAAATGGCCATGGGGTGGCTCTCAGGGCATAATTTTGGGTGCATTGTTTGGCAGAGGAGCTCCATAGTTTGATTTGGGTGAGTTGGCCTCTAGGTTTGATTTGGGTGAGGTGCCATAGGAGTGGCTCTTGGTTTTGGGCTTTTCCNTTTCCAGCCACTAGGCTGGCCGGCCGGCCAAGGGGAGGTGGCTAGGAGCTCAGGGAACCCAGAGGAATCCATAACAGCAATTTAATGGAAATGTGCTTGGATTTGGCAAAGATATCTTAAGAATGTGCATTTTTGGAATTAAGATCTCTTAATTTGGGGGAAATTTGGTCCATGGATTGATTTAGGTGGTTTCATGGTGTTTGGACTGGTCACTAGGTGCAACTAATGGCTTTGGTGGAGTTAATTTGGTGGCATTAAGGTGGTTAGGTCACATTTAGTGCATGGGTCCAAATGACCAAAGCTTAAGTTTGGGCTAGGCTAGCCATATCAATTGGCCAAATTAATTGTTGCATTTGGTGTAGATGATCATAAGGAACAACTTTGGTGAAGAATGGAAGTGGTTTTGAGCTCAATTGGAGGGTCAATTTGAGGGAATTTTGAACTTTAATCAATTTGGTCGTGTTGGGCTAGGCTTGGGTCTAGCTTGGGTTAGCCTTGGGATAAGTCCAAATTGATTATTGAAAATGGTCAATAGGGACCTCATGAAGAGTTTCCAATTTGAATTGGATGCCAGTTTGGAGGTTAAGGTAATCAATTGGGTGAAATTTGGGGACTTAGCCAATTTGGGGCTAAATTTGGGAATTTTGGATTAAGGCCAAAATCAAATGGATATGAGGCTTCACCAAGGCCAATTGATGGTTGATTTTGATGTATAGAAATGTTATCAAGATTTTTCAACATTAATTGAGGCCAGTTGACTAGGCTATGGGTTCAATTTGGTGAGATTAGGTCATATGGTCAAAATTGTGGTTTTGACCAAAATCAAAATTGGGTCCAGATCATGGACCAATTGAGTTTGGATTTAGTTTAGTTTGGTTATATGAAAATTTAATTTGAGTTCAGGATTGGAATTGGGGTCAATTGGGATCAAATTGATGGACATTTGAGTTGGATTTGTGGAAATTTGGGTCTTTAAAGGCAAATTTGGGGGTTTGTGTTAAAGATGGTCAAATTGGCCAAATTGGTCATGTGCTAGTTGAGAGAAATGAAATTGGAAATTTTTGGTATTTATTGGGATTTTCTGGGAATTTTTGGAATTTTTGGAAGTTTGGGTCCAAGAGGGGTATTTTGGTAATTTGGGGGTGTTTTAGGGTAAAAGGCCAAGATGGGTATTTTGGTAGATTTGAGGTACCAAATATCACCAATAAGCCATGGACCAATAGAAACCCCATTTTGGGTCCTCTACATAGTGGTCTTAGCCAAACCATAGCCCTAGGGCTAGTAGGTTTAGGGGACCATCTACATGAGTATCGAAAAAGATCAAGGGATCTAGGCTAAAAATTTNNNNGTAGAGTTGGAGTGCCAACCACCATAAATAAGCCATGGACCAATGGAAACCCCATTTTGGGTCTTCTACATAGTGGTCTTAGCTAAACCATAGCCCTAGGGCTATTAGATTTAAAGGACCATCTACATGAGTATCCCAAAAGATCAAGGGATCTAGGTTAGAAATTTGAGCTCAGGGTTGTGAGTGAATGGGGGTGTATATGAGTGTAGTGAGTGCCTTAGCTCCAGACCAACACCCAAGGCCAACACTAAGGTCCAACAATCCTAAAGGTGACTCATCCTGATTTTCCCCCACAGTGACCCCACCTACTAAGTACTTAGAGGTTGAGACCAATATGTGGAACTTCAAGTTGAGAAGTAAAGGGTAGAATTTCTAATGGTGAGGGTTTCAAGTCTAGTCTTCTAGGATTAGTCAACAGGAAAAGTCCTATGGCTAGACCCTAGGCTACTAAATAGGACAAACTAAACCTCAATAAAAAAATGAGGTCAACAATAAAGATCAGAGTTCAAATCATCACAAATTATTGACATTTAAAGCCGTATAAAACGAAATGAATTCTTCACAAAATTGTATTTCAAAGTGGGGAGAAGGATAAATAAGACTACTCAAAATTCATGAGAAGGATATGACAAAACACAGATTTCATATATAAAAACTATTTTACAAAACAAAAGCAATAAAAGACACAACTTATCTCACAATCCTTCCGAAGCAAATCCCTAGAAGTTCTCTGTAAGCCTTTCCCTCTTTACAAGCACTCTAAATTATCTCTTAGAAGTGTAATGAAGAAGAAATCTATCACCTTCCCTCTCCTCTTATAACTTCAAGCCCTTGACTTTCTCTCTCTCTCTTTCTCTTTTTTGCCCCTTACAAACCACACCAATAAACCCTCTTTTTGACCTAGACTTCCCTCTCTTTTATTTAAGGTTGTCTCCCTCCAAAAAGAAATCAAAGTTCCCTCCAAAACTTTATCCAAAAGTCAACCCTTTTAAATTCAAAAGACATATCCATTGATTTAAGAGACATATATCTTCATAAAAGAACCTTCCAAAGTGTCTAAATGCATTGAATCACTCCAAGGGGTGTTTAGAGCAAGTTTCCCTTCCAAAATTCACGCAAAATTCATCATGAACCACCTTAATCTGTAAAAAGTCATCTCTGGTGCATTTGGCGCTTCAGACGCCAACTTGCTTAAGATCGCGTTGTTCTAGGATTTGGCACTTCAGGCGCCAAATTTGGCACATCTTGCACCAATTCTCTATCAAATGGCATTTCTAGCACTAGTTCTGGTGCTTCAAGTACCAGCTTTCTATGAAATCACACTTCTAGTGCCAATCTAGCGCATCAGGCTCCAGAATCCCAAAATTCACTATTTTAGCTCCAAATTTTGTTCTTTTCTTCAAGTTGAGAAGTGAAGGGTAGAATTGCTAATGGTGAGGGTTTCAAGTCTAGTCTTCTAGGAAAAGTCCTATGGCTAGACCCTAGGCTACTAAATGGGACAAACTAAACCTCAATAAAAAAATGAGGTCAACAATAAAGATCAGAGTTCAAATCATCACAAATTATTGACATTTAAAGCCGTATAAAACGAAATGAATTCTTCACAAAATTGTATTTCAAAGTGGGGAGAAGGATAAATAAGACTACTCAAAATTCATGAGAAGGATATGACAAAACACAGATTTCATATATAAAAACTATTTTACAAAACAAAAGAAATAAAAGACACAACTTATCTCACAATCCTTCCGAAGCAAATCACTAGAAGTTCTCTGCAAGCCTTTCCCTCTTTACAAGTACTCTAAATTATCTCTTAGAAGTGTAATGAAGAAGAAATCTATCACCTTCCCTCTCCTCTTATAACTTCAAGCCCTTGACTTTCTCTCTCTCTTTCTCTTTTTTGCCCCTTATAAACCACACCAATCAACCCTCTTTTTGACCTAGACTTCCCTCTCTTTTATTAAAGGTTGTCTCCCTCCAAAAAGAAATCAAAGTTCCCTCCAAAACTTTATCCAAAAGTCAACCCTTTTAAATTCAAAAGACATATCCATTGATTTAAGAGACATATATCTTCATAAAAGAACCTTCCAAAGTGTCTAAATGCATTGAATCACTCCAAGGGGTGTTTAGAGCAAGTTTCCCTTCCAAAATTCACGCAAAATTCATCATGAACCACCTTAATCTGTAAAAAGTCATCTCTGGTGCATTTGGCGCTTCAGACGCCAACTTGCTTAAGTCGCGTTGTTCTGGGATTTGGCACTTCAGGCGCCAAATTTGGCACATCTTGCACCAATTCTCTATCAAATGACATTTCTAGCACTAGTTCTGGTGCTTCAAGTACCAGCTTTCTATCAAATCACACTTTTGGTGCCAATCTAGCGCATCAGGCTCCAGAATCCCAAAATTCACTATTTTAGCTCCAAATTTTGTTCTTTTTGCTATGTTTGCTCCAAATGCCTAAAATTGATATATATGCAACAAGAAGATGAAAATACCCTTCTTTAAATTGCAATATCACCAAAAATAAACATAAAATGTGTACTTAAGAGAACATATTATTTTTATGTATCAAAATCCCCCAAACTTAAATGTTACTTATCCTCAAGTAAAACTTTTACTACATAAAGCATATGACTTAGGATAGAGATTAACTCATAACTTCTATACTTTAGTTTAATAAATAAAAAAGTAAAATTTAAGAAAAATCTTTAATAACTTAGATTCAAATTTTAAGTCCAAGAGTACTTAGTAATCAAATTTAAGATTTTTGAATCTCTATTCATTTTAAGAAAAATTATAATTTATCATATCAAGGATACTTAGAACATTTATATGGAAAAAGAACTTCATGAAAACATTACTAGTAATGCTACTAATACTCTAATACAAGTTTAGAAAATGTAATAGTCTTTTCCTTAAGTTAATTCAAGAGAACCTAATTTTTTATTTGGCATCTCCTCAAGCTTCTACTCACTCATTTATGTTTTCTTTTTTTCCTCTTAGGAACTTTTAAATCCCCCCCCAACCTTTTTTGCTTTTTCAAGTGCAGATTACTATATCTAAATAGTCTTTAATAATTTTGAACATCACTATTATCTTATTAAAGTCAAAACTTCTTACCTTTCTTCATTTTATAAATTCATATTAGTTTATGATTTTTCATAAAGTTTCATTCTTATCTTCTTACATGAAACTCTAAAATTCTTAATACTTCAAAAATACAATTTCATTTACATAAAATAGAAAAACATAGTCTTATCTTATCATAACAAACATCTTTAACTTAAAAATTGACCTTCATTATTAAAACCTTTTTACCTAAATTTACCATAATATTCATAAACATATGTATATCCATTTAAAGTTAAATCTTAATATCCCATGCTATGTTAAATAATTTTAAAACTATAGTTAATTGAGGACAAATAAAATTTAGTTTACTTCTTTTTTTTATAAGAAAATTTTCTTTCCCACAAACTTAAACTTTTAATTAATTTAAAATTCTGTTAGTACAAAATTTCGTTCGTGAAAGAAAACAATAAATTCATAAAAATAAAACTAACTTGTAGAGGATTTCTCATTATGAAATAGAGCTCTGGTATGCTGTCGGTACTAACTTCAAAAATACATACAGGATATAAAGCATTAAATGAAACATAATTTATTCTAAAGGATTTGTTGAAAATTTAAATAGAAACAAAAACGGAAAATACTAAAGATTGCAAAAAAAATAAAAATCTACTGTTACTATTATAATTTAGGTCCACAATACTAAATGAAAGTTTTTTACCACAACAGTATCAAATACAACTACATAACAACATAATCAAAAATAAAAAACACACATCAATCAAACAAACAAAACTAAACTCCTAAGAATATCAATCCTCATCATCTTCCTCCTCATCATCACTTCTTCTTCTTCATCATCATCATAAACAGGAGCATAAGGAATGAAGCAGGGGCAAGCTAGAAATTCCACATTGTGTTCACCCCTAAGATATCTAACCATAGCTTCCTCAAAATCTATATCATGATGAACTCTCCTCTGCTTATACTCATCATTATAAGCATTTCTTCGTCAAATTTATCCAATCTGATTCTCCTCTACTTATACTCATCATTATATGCATTTCTTGCTCCAAATTCTGCAATTTGATTCGGCGTATTAATTTTATCCATTTTTTGAATCATAAGCTACTCCATAATATTTTTAGGTGAAGAAGAGCAAGATATAGATGCCCCTGCAGCTGATGTAGAGGGTCTATCACTTCCTCCACTCTTAGACTCAACAAATGATTCAACTCTTTGAACCGTATGCTTCCTGATATGATTTTGTGGTTGTAGCATTTCCTCATTTTTATGGGACTCTACTCCTGATTGCAAACATAAAGTGAAAATCAGGGCAGGGTAACCCAAATGACTTGCTGTAGCACTACTAGCTATAATTCGAGCATGATGAACTATAAGAGAACCAACATTTAGTGCTTTCATTTTCTCAATGCAGATGTTTAGCATAGCTTTATCCTTCATTACTTCACTCAGATGATTTTTTGGCAGTAATTTAGTAGAGATGAAGTGGTGTCATACCTTTGACTGAATAGTCATCTTAGAAGTGGAGAAGTTAACTTTCATGTTATTTTTAATTTTCCATTCTCCTCTTCCATTAGTCAATAAAGCAATCAATTCATCGAGTGATGAATTAGTCATCATTAATGCAGTACATTCGAAATCGAATACATTTGTTAGCCCATAAAAAGCGTTGATCATTTCTCTAGAAACTCAACTTGCTTACCTCTCACAAGGATGTGATCGTTAGTGGTAAACCTTAAGTTGGCAAAAAACTCTCGAATCATAAGTACAATCTCTATTGCAGTGAACTAGCAAAACCTCTCCTAATTTTTGGCATTGATCAACCTCTCAATCTTGCCACCTGGGTTAGCAAATGCCCGTTTCTGAATCAATTTTATTGTTTCCATTTGAGTGTTATAACAAAGTTGGACTTTAAAATTGACGAATCTTCTTGCTTCAAAATCACCTATCTACTTTTATCTCTTTACTCGTGGAGCCATTGGAATTTTGATGAAAATCTAAATAAAATCCAAATAAAATATAAAATAAAAAATCTAACTATCCAAGTAAGATTATTTGGTAAGAAACTTTTCACTATGAGTTTTCTTTAAGCTTTTTCATAAAAAATCTCAAATTTTGGACTTCCCATACTGAAGGAAAAATCCATGGTGAAAATAAAAAATTTCTAAGTTACGGTGAAGTTCTTAACATGAGAAAAAGAAATCTAAGATCGTTGGCCTCCAAAATCTTCTTTAACGCGCTCAATGTTAAGCTCTAGGTCAGGGTTTAGAGGTAGGAGATGACCCAAGCAGTAAAAATAGAGTTTGACTGTACAATTTTGTGGCTTTTTAGGAAATCTATCATTTTTGGAATTTAGTACATCAGGCACCAAATTTGCCGATTCTAGCGCTAACTCTCTGTCAACTAGCGCATCAGCCGCAAACACTTTAATTTTTCCAGATTCATTTCTATGGAAATCTACTGTGTACCGCTTTATTTTCTCCTCTAATTAACTCAAATAAACATTTATAATCATAATTAAACATTATTATAGCATCAAACTTTCACAAACAACACAAAAATCACTTTCATATATAAAGTCTGTGCTATTATAAACTAACATTTTTCAAGCCAACGAAATTAAATTCAGTGTCCAAAGCAAATCAAACATCCTAACACTAAAATCTAAACAAAAAAATACTCAAAACAAATAAAAATAGTTTAACAATAAAAGAAAATGCAATCCAACATAACATAATAACACAAATAAGTAGTACTAAACAAAATATTCCGTGCATTAAGTAAGTTCAAACATTTTCTTTGCTCTTGTCCTCCTAGATATGTCCAATGGACTGATATTGTAAATACAATTTATAGAAAGGTCGATAAGGAAATTCATCTGTTGAATCATCCTCAATCCAAGCATGTTTCTTGAACATACGTACCAAACCATCTTCAATACGACCAGTATGTGCAAAATGTTCTTTCAGTCTCCAATCAAGATGATCTAACATTTAAGAAACATTCCCAATTGCATGCATAAGGTTTTGTACCTCTTTTTATATCTTCTTATTCCTTTTCAAAAGTGTGTTCAAAATGAAGTAAGGCTGAATAAGTAATAAATTCTGTGATGTTTGATCCATCAGCACATTCATATCATTCTCATATTCCATTCTAATACGGTTGCAATAGAATTTTGGATCCATCGACTTCCAAAGAAGAAGCACTTTCTCCAATCTCTCATAAGGTACTTTCAATTGACTTCATAGTAAGAAATAGTGGATATATGCCCCAATCTAATTGCAGATCCATTGACAATAAAACCCAAAACTGATTGCACAATTATTGCTCCAATATCAAGAAGTTTCCCAGTTTAAATACAATAATTCAGAATAACACTCTTCTTAGTTACCTTACTGATTTTAATTGTGGGGAGTAATTTTGATGCAATAAAGAAATGTCACGCCTTAAAAGCAAGATTTAACAATGATGAAGAAAAACATACATCTCCATCATCTCTGGACTTCCAATATGCATCTTCATCCGTAAGGTATCGATAAAGTTCATTCATATTATCTCTTATAGGGGTAAAATTTGCGTAATGGAAAATAGGAACACTTTCAATCACAAATATTTTGTTTATTCTTAAAGGAGTGAACTGCACAAACCTGCCTCATATATATACAATTGCTTGGTTGATTCCATGTAGATTTGCATAAAACTCTTTCACCACAAGGACAACTACGGCGGTAGTAGTGTAGCAGAGCACTTCCTAGCATCTCTGTGTAATAATCTTTTCCACTCGAGTATTCAATGTATTGATTCCTCGATTCATAATTACCTTTTCTTTGATTAGCCTCTTCTTAACAAGAACACGATCATGTAACTTCTGCGCATCAACACTGATAAAATTTCTCCAATTTAAAATTCCAAATCTAGCGGAATTTTTAGAGTGGGAAGCCATAGGAATTGAAAACTAGTGACTCTTCTCTCGTTTTCCACCATAAAGAGGTCTTTGGAATTAGTTTTTGGGAGTTATAAGGAGAAGAACTAGAAAACAGCTGGCAAAACCACCTTTCAAAATGTTTTAAGTCATTTTCATCTCCATAGCACTGCAAGCACCAACTCTCTAGAATATGGCGTTTCAGGCGCCAATTTGGCGCATCATGCGCCAGCTCTAAATAATTTTCCATTTTGCTTTTGATCCAATAAATTCTCAATTCTTCGATACAATTTGGTAAATAAATATTTTTAAAAATATTTTCTTATTGTCAAATTTTCTCAAATACAGGGAATATATAAAAGTACAAATATAAATATATGTTAAATATTCCAAACAAAAACATAAAAGCAAAATAAACAATGATAAATATGGGCTGCCTCCCACAAAGCACTTGGTTTAATGTCGTCAGCCTGACATTTCTAGTCTTTATTTTGGGTGACCTAACATTACAGTTTCTTTAAAAATTGGTCTTTGACCATCAAAATATGGTTTCAATCTATGCCCATTCAATTTAAATATCCTTCCAATCTTGGGATCTTCAATATTAATAGCTCCATATGGATAAAATTTTATAATTTTGAATGGACCTTGATCAACATTTGATTGTGAGTGTCTTTCTTATCAACTACAACAAAATCAAACTCTTACATCAGAATTGCCAGTCCAATTAATCTTGGTTTTGCATCCTTCTTTTGCTTTAAATATTTAATATCTGAGTGGTTAGTATTCGCAACACATTTAGCTCTAATCAGATATGACCTAAACTTTTCAACAGTTAAAATAATGGCTAATAACTCTCTTTCAGTAGTGGTATAGTTAATCAGAGCATCATTAAGAGTCTTACTATCATAGTATATGACTTTACAGATCTTATCATATCTTTGCCCTAAAATAACTCCAAATGCATAATCAGTAGCATCATACATTAATTCAAATGGTTTCTCCCAATAAGGTGAAACAATTATAGGAGCAGTGATCAACTTTTTCAGTAAAGTTTTAAAGGCTTTAAGGCAATATTGGTTAAACTCAAATTTTGTATCTTTTTCCAGAAGTTGGCATAAAGGCTTAGTAATTTTTTAAAAAAATTTAATATTTAGCATGTCTTCTAACTCCTTTTACAGTAGTAGGTGGAGGTAAGTTTGATATAACTTGAATTTTTGCAGGATCTACTTCCATGTAATTTTCTGAAATTTTATGCCCAAGCACAATTCCTCCTATAACCATAAATTAATAATTTTTCGAGTTTAATACTAGATTAGACTTTTTACATCATTCTAGAACTTTATCTGAATGATTTAGACGTATTTTAAATGAAGTTCCAAATACATAAAAATCATCCATAAAGACTTCAATACCTTTTTTAATTAAAGCACTAAAAATTGACATCATACATCTTTGAAATATTTCAGGTGCAATACATAATCCAAAGGGCATTCACTGAAAAGTAAAAGTTCCATAAGGACTAGTAAATATTATTTTCTCTTGATCCTCTAGAGCAGTTAATATTTGATGATAACTGGTATATCCATCTAGAAAATAAAAATATATGTGCCCAGCCAACCTATCCAACATCTGGTCCAAAAAAGGTAAAGCAAAATGATCTTTCCTACTGACAAAATTTAATTTTCTATAATCTATGCAGATCTGTCATGTAGTGACTTGTCTTGTTAATATTAATTCATTATTCTCATTTTTCACTACAGTCACACCTCCTTTCTTTGGAACATGGTGAAATGGACTCACCCAAACACGGTTTGAAATGGGATATATTATTCCAGAATCTAACAATTTTAAAATCTTATTGTTAACAACTTCTTTTATCATAGGATTCAATCTCCTTTGAGGGCTAGCTCTTAGTTTTTGTTGATCTTCTAATAAAATTTTATGCATACAAATTGAAGGACTAATTCCTTTAATATCAACTAATGTCCATCCAAAGGCTTTTTTATATCTTCTCAAGATTTCTAACAACTGTTGTTCATGCGTATCAGTTAGTTTTGAGGATACTATAACAGGTAATGTAGATAAATCTCTTAAGAATGCATACTTTAAATGTGTAAGAAGTGTTTTCAGTTCTAGTTCAGGAGGTTTCTCAATAGATGAAATCAAATTCTTATTACTTTCTATAGGGTCCAAAAATTCAAAATTATCTTAAATATAATTCAAATCTTCTTTATTCCCTTCCATAGCTTCAACTTGAATTTTATCCTCACCTTGATATTCCACATATTCTTTTTCAAATTCTTTTTTGAATGACTTCTAGAAATATTCAGGGCTTAAATATTTGTTGATATCCATTTTGAAGTGTTCAATCTCTTGCTTTGTTGTAGGGAATCTCATTGATTTTGCAATATTAAATTTAACCTCTTGATCATTAACTCTCAGAGTTAGTTCTCCTTTTTGTACATCTATTAAAGATCATTCAGTAGAAGGGAATGGTCTTCTTAACATGATAGAAACTTTTTTATCTTCCTCCATATCTAATAGAATGAAATCCACAGGAAAGATAAATTTATTAACTTATACCAAAACATCTTCTATAACTTCCTTAGGATAGGGAATCAAACGATCAGCTAATTGAAGAGTTACAGTTGTAGGTGAAATATCTCATAAACCCAACTACTTGGAAATTGATAAAGACATAAGATTAGTACTGGCTCCTTAATAACATAAAGCTTGTCCAAAAACTCTTTCACAATTAGCACTAAGAATAGTAAAACTTCCATGACCTTTAAGTTTTTCAGGATGCTTCTTCTGAATTATAGCACTACACTCTTCACTGAGTGCAACCGTCTCATTATCTATAAACTTTCTTTTCTTATTAAGTTTATCCTTCATGAACTTCACATAGCTTGACATTTGTTCCAAGGCTTCAACAAATGGATTTTTTATCATTCATTTTCTCAATATTTCTAAAAATCTTGAAAATTAGTTATCTCTATTTTTTTCTTAAATCTTTGAGGAAATGGAGGTGGTGGTCTTTTAACTGTGATTTTCAATGGTTTAATAGGAAATTCTGACTCAAAATAAAAATCTTCACAAGATTTTTCATTTTCCACCTCATCTTTTTCAATTTCAACTTCCACTTCTTTTTGAAATCTGGTTTCCAATTCTTTTCCACTTCTTAGTTAAATAGTCTTAATTTTATCTTTGTTCTGATCTTTAGGATTTAATTCATCATTACTAAGCAACATTCCTGAATTTTTATTGCTAAGTGCAGTAGTAATACATCTCAATTAATTTTCCTTGTTTCTGATTGTAACTCCTTGACTTTGTAATTGGTTTCCCATTTGCAATATCAATTCATCCATCAATAGTTCTTCTCCTTACTCTGCAAGTTATTAAAACCTGGAGGGTAGTAAGGTTTATAAGTTGGATTTCCTTGATTGTTGGAGTTTCCTAATTGGTTTACAACGTTGTTTCCCAATTACGGATTTGCAGCATTAGAGTTATTGTTACTCCAACTAAAATTTGGAAGATTCTTCCAACCAGGATTACAATAATTGGCATAATGTTTATTAGAATTATTATTTATTACATTTAAGGTCTCATAAGAAGATTTAGATTCTATCATTTGTCCCACTGAGTTTTACTTAAGCATAGGTGATGTTTGAGAATAATTCATTCCATATGGATCTATCTTCTTTAATATAACAGCTATTTGGGTAGCTAACATGAATATTACATCAGAATCATGAATACTAGCTACTCTTTATGGATTTACCCTTTCAGAGGGACATTGAAAATTATTAGTAGCCAACTCTTCAACTAAAGAATATGCTTCATCAAATGGTTTTGACATTAATGATCCACCAGCAGCATCATCAATTATCAATCTGATATATCCAACCAATCCATTATAAAAAGTTAAAATTATTAACGAATCTAATAACACATGGTGTGGACACTTCTTAAGGAGATCTTTAAATGCTTCCCAGGCTTCATAAATTGATTTCCCTTTAAACTAACAAAAAAATGTAATATCGTTTCTATGCTTAGCAGTTTTTGAAGGTGAGAAATATTTCGATAAAATTTTTTGTGATAAGTCTCCCTAAGTTTTGATAGATCTAGATGCTAACGAGTTTGACCACATCTTAGCTTTATCCCTTAGTGAAAAAAGAAAAATTCTAAGTCTGATGACATCATTCGACACTCCATCATATTTAAAAGTAGTACACAGTTCTAGAAAACTAACAAGGTGTAAATTAGGACCTTCATTTGTTGTTCCCCAAACTGATTATCTGGTACCATTTGGATAATAACAGGTCTCAAATGAATTGGTAGCTACAATAGGGTCTTGTATACTCAAATGTGTTTCTTCTCTTGTAAAATTAGCATAATCTCTTAAAGGCCTCTGATGATGTTCATTTTTATTTCTAACATTACTCAAATTGCAAACCATTTTACTATAATGATTTATCTCTTTTTATTATTTTGAAAATTTTCTAATAGTTCTTTCTAACTCAGAATCGTAAGGCAATAAATCTTTAGATCTTACACTACACATAAATTAAATAATAAGTACTTAAAATAAGAAAATACACTAAAATATGAAAATATTAAAACTAAACTACAAACACTCTTTTTTTTAAGTTTAAAATAAAAAAAGAATATCAAATTATAAAATAACTTACTAATACTTTCCGTTTCTTCTCCGACAACGTCACCAAAAAATAGTGCAGGTGGATTTAGTGTAATAATTTTGTAAATATTTCTCAAAATTACAAGATACACACAATAGATACATCAGTAAATATGCAAATTAATCACAACAAAAATAACATTAAAAAAAATAGTTTTGTTTTTTAAAAATCTTTAAATTGCCACATCCCCTAAAAATAACGCAAGTAAATGTATCACTCAAGTAATACAGGACTCTAATAGAGTTCTAGATATCGATCCCACAAGGAAGTTGAAAATGCCTATAGGTAAATACTTAAGATTATAATGTAGACTACAATTTTAAACTATAAAAGTGAAGTTTGGAATTCAAATAAAAAGTAATAGAGTGAATGCAAAATAAAGTACAGTAAAGAAGAAAGTTAATTAAACTAATTGCTAAACTTTCAAAAGTAAACTTACGACAACTAAACCAAGTTTTTGTGACAAAAAGTTCAAATTTAAGAAGGCATCCTTCCCCTTTATAATGAGTATATGAATTGTGAAGAAATTAAAATCATTTGAATCTATATATATATATATGCTGGGTTTACCTGTGCTTTGCTAGGGTTTTTGCGAAATGGATGGAGAAAGTGATGAATGTATAGTTGTTCTTCAGGTATAATGGACTAATCTTCTTGTTTGCTGTGTCTTGAAGTGTTTTCCACATTCTCCTCTGATTTTTCTAAGTTTACCCCCCTTCCCGGGCTTTTGGTTTTTAAATCTTACTCTTCCATTGAGAAGAGGTTCTTTGGACTTGCTGTGGGCTCTTAGTCACTGCTAGCCATTTCTAGTTTCTACCTTGGTGACTTCTACTCTTCCTGGGTTCTTGGTTCTTTGAGTTTATTCTTTTGTAGATTTGTTGCTTTAGATTCTCTTGGATGTTTGTTAGTTCTAGTTTACTACTTTGGTGAATATAGTTTTCCTTTGCTTCTTTAATTTTTGCTGGTTCCTTCCATTTCTCTTGGTCTATTTGGATTTTTGTTTTGTTTCTCTGGTTTCTGATGGCTGACCCAAACACTTTGGATATGACTACTATTATCTAGTGGTCAAAAGCCACTTTTACTGATATTGTGGGAAAGGGTTTTGATACCATCAAAAATTATGATGAGCTAGTCTTTCCTCAAGCCTACCATGACGGTGTTGATCCACTATTTAAACCTATTGTCAGAAAAGGGGGAAAAATGGCAATCTATTATTCTGAAGAGGATATTCAAGGTTTAACTGATAAATGCAAGTTCTCTCTTATAGGTAAATTCCAATTGGGTCACCCCAAGATGGAGTCTATTAGAAAATTTTTTTGATAGTTTGAAATTCAATGGAGCTTGGAGGGTAGGGTTACTGGATGGTAGACATATCCTAATTAATTTATCTAGAGAAGAGGACTATGCAAGGCTGTTCTCCAAACAATCCATATTGATTGAAGGGATTACCATGAAGTTACTTAAATGGACTCCAGATTTTGACCCCATTAAAGAATTACCTATTGTTTCTATTTGGTTCAAAATGCCTGGGCTTAAGCTAAACTTTTTCAATCACAAGGTTTTATTTAATATTGGTTTTGCACTAGGGAAACCTCTTAAGCTGGATGTGCCCACATTTAATCTATCCAGACCTTCAGTGGCTAGGATCTTGGTGGAAAGGGACATTACTCTTCCTGCTGTGGAGGAAATCTGGCTTGGAACTGAACATAATGGCTATTGGCAAGAAATAATTGCTGAACAAAGACCATATTATTGCCACCATTGTAAAATGTTTGGCCATACTGATAAAAAATGCTTCGGGCTCCATCCTGGTCTGAGGAAAAGGTAGGAAGCCAATGAGGACAAGGATGAAACGAGGAATATAGAGGAGAATGTCCAATGTGGAGAAATCCATGATATTATTGATGATATGGTACCTCTTGGTGGTGTAAAAGCTGTGGTGTTAGTTTCCAATCCAGATTGGAAATATCTAAACATTACAAATTGGGATGTTGTGTTGGGTGATATTTACTTTGAGAGGGAAACCTTAGGGATGCAACCTCCAAATTTTATTGCTGAAACTGTGATTAGTGAAGTGGTAGTTAATAATTAGTTGTTGGCAACACAACCTACTGTGGAGGTGATTCATGAGGTGGATTTGGATCATCATGGGGAATTCTCTTTGGATTACTGTTTAATTAATTAGATGAATGCAGCTCTAGAAGAGGACTGACAGGTTCAGAAATCTAAAAAGAAAAAGAAAACTACACAGGAGCTTAAGAACTTGGCTTCTATTCATTCTGCAGGGGGGGAAGGTCCATCTCAGCAACCATTAAATGGGGTTAGAACTAAAAGGAGGGAGACATCCATCTCTTTTAATTGATGAAGTTTCTTTGCTAGAATGTTAGGGGATTGGCGCATCCTAGATCCCTTAACAGGTTAGTAAATCTCAATAGGATGCATAAATTTTGGATTATTACTATTATGGAACCAATGGTGTCTAAGCATATTCAGCATCTCACTAATAAGTTCTATGGTTTTCAATTCCTTTCTAATATTAGTAATGAAATTTGGGTCTTTTATAGAAATGAGATCCATTATTCTATTATCAGGGACCATGAGCAGTTCCTTCATTTGAAACTCTCATTGGGTGTGTCTAGTGGCTTGGCCACTTTTATATATGTTGGTTGCTCAGTAGTGGCAAGGAAAGAATTNTTTGAAGTTTAATAGCTATTTTCTGAATTTTTTAAATATCCTATTTATCTATTCAAACCGCGGGCTGACTGGGTCCTCGGATCCGTCGAAAAGCCACACGGCGCGCTCCCATTTGACGCCGCCTTCTGAGTCAGC
>JXCR01040294.1:0-19543 GCA_002079205.1 Phalaenopsis hybrid cultivar | reverse complement strand
ACACACACACACACACACACACGATATATATATGTGTGTGTTTTGTTAACTATAATGTTCAAATTAATTGCTATTATATTATTGAATTAATCAACATTAAAATTAAAATTGTGAGATTTCAACCTCTTTATGTGGAATTTAAGACTTAGTTCTCGGTTTTTTATAGATGCAAGTTCCTATGATTAGTTACCATCCTTGTGATAGGAGAAAACTTTCAACTAAGTTTAGTCATTAGGTTCTAAGTGTTTAGCTTATAATAGAAATAATTTTAATTTACAGTTGTCTTAGTTTTAGATTAGAGAAATTCATTGATGTAGCTTAAAGTGGTTGGTGATGAGAATGATAATGAACCTAATTAAGTTCCGATGATAATTTGAAATTGTCATGGGCCCTTGTAAATTAGTTAGAGAAGATAGTTGACTCAATCTAACTAAGTGATCATTGTTAGTAGTGAGGGGTTATATCATCCTTAGCTAACAAAAGATTATTTTTTTCTCTTTTAAGTGCATTATATGATTCTCAACCTAAAGGTATTAAGCCATTGGGAAACATTCAAGCTTTTCATGTTTTTATAATATAATGATTTTATTTTGCGGCGAACTGCCCAAATAAAATGTCCCAATATTAACTCTTTTTTTTTGTGGTGTCATTTGAAAACAAAGTCATACAATTAGAGGANTTTATAATATAATGATTTTATTTTGCGGCGAACTGCCCAAATAAAATGTCCCAATATTAACTCTTTTTTTTTTGTGGTGTCATTTGAAAACAAAGTCATACAATTAGAGGGCATGTGTCACGTTTGTCATAGCATAAGATTTTTTGAGAGTAATCATTGAAGAACACTTGATATGACTTTGACTTTTTTTTACTCAAATTAATCAATAAATTTTCGTACTTAACAATCTGTTGTAGAGTTGTAGAGAGTCAATAAATTTTGCTCTTAATATTTGGTGATAGATTTTGCTTAAATATTTTTCTGTAAGCTTTAAGTTAATTTTAATAAATGCCTCATCGATNGAGTCAATAAATTTTGCTCTTAATATTTGGTGATAGATTTTGCTTAAATATTTTTCTGTAAGCTTTAAGTTATAATTCTAGTTATAATTATGAATAATTATGAATACACTCCATATAATTCTAGTTATAATTATGAATACACTAAAATTCCTTGCCGTATGCTGTCTGGCCTTTTCTGATATATTTATATTGATATTTTCTGATATATTTATATTGATAAAAAAGTTGATTAGGATTTATGGCACATGAGGTGACAGCAACTGTGTAGTTGTTGCCTTTACCTCCTTAATTTCATGTTCTCTACTAAGTCTTTAATTTCATCGATTTATGGCGCAAGTGCTGACACCAACTGTGTACTTGCCTTTACCTCCTTAATTTTATGTTCTGTACTAAAGACTTTAAATTTTACCGTTTCTATTAGAAAAATCACTTTGAAGAGTCCCATATGTGATGCATCACACTTTCTCCGTATTCTTTGTTGATGGGTTATGAATTTGTTGAAAGATATTGTTGCTCTAGGTGGGTCTGTTTCAACAAATCTTTGCAGATGTCGGTTATCTTAAAGAAGTTTACGTAGTTTATAGAAAGCTGAAGATTAAGGCTCAGAAATTTTGAACTACTTGAACTTAACTAAATGTATAATGCACAAGTTTGTGGTACTTAAATGTTTATCTACATATTTTCCTCTCTATATAATAATATTGTCTGTTTGATCAAGTTATTCAGCTAAATAATTGCAATAATGTGCAGGTTTTTTCCTGAGAAGGCCTCAATGCTAGCCCGAGGTATTCTGGATGAACTGATTAAGGTTTGTACTATTTTTTTGCTGGCATGCACAATAGAGTTTATTGTTAAGGGTGTAACTTCTTTTTTAAAAGCAAAAATGGCATCAATTTCATGATTTCATACGCTCTTGTAACTTATTACCTTTTGATCACCTGGCATGCCACCGTCTTTTGTGTAAATATCTATCATGATTTTATGGAAATGTTTATTTTATCTCTTAGCCTTTTGTAAGCACTCGTTTTTTTTATTGAAAGCCTACGGAGTATATAGTTCTTCAATCCATGCTTGTGAGAGCTCCTTTTGTATGATAGTTGATGAAAAAGTGATGTGGGGAAGTAATTATGCCAATTATTTTTGTTAGTACATTAAGTTCTTTTTGATTCTATGCATTTATAGAGCATTATTCGCAGTTAATCAATCAGTATTTGCAGAGTTAAATTATAAAGGTGATATTATTTTGAGACTATTATGATATTTTCTACGCCTAGCATCTTTGTTTCTGCTCCATTTTACTTGAATGCATGCTAATTGGTTTTGTTCTGCTTTCTGTAATGAGAGCTACAGGAAGTAAAGTTTAGACCATTGCCTATTGTACTTGTCTCTTTTTCTGGGGGATCGAAAGGTTGCTTATATAAGGTTCTTCAGGTATGGTGTTTCCTGATGGATCTATAGTTTTGGTCGCTTTAAACCTCTTCTGAAATATCTGTTCCTTAGTGCAACTTCCAATATCTTCTTTTTATCATCTGCAGTTGGTTAAGGGAAAATGTGAAGGACAACAAAGTCTGCAGGTATGCTAGTACTTCAAGTTATGGTTCCTTTTTTGGTAGTTTTTTCACATTGTTAAATTTTATTAATGATTACATAAACTTGCTTATTTTATGATTTTTTTGAACTTTGACCATCTACTTGATTAAATTACGAGATACCATTGCTCTATTGTCCCAACATTTTGTTTAACTTCTTATTTTTTAGATGATCATCTTCCTGTTGTATATTTTTCTTGCATAAAAGTCGGATGTTTTTCCTAATAACCAATATTAAAATATAATGAGGCATGTGATGTCTGTGTTTGAGATCAAGAAGTTTAATAGCTCCAAACGTTTTGAACTTCAGAGAACGATGAGGTTTGAAGTTTCAATCCAATAGAGACTCCTTTCGGCGCTCATGTGGCATCAGCTATGCCAGAGATCATGACCGATGAAGACAAAATCGATGGATGTTGAAAGCTCTCTCAACAATTTGATGGAGGTTACTGTGGAAGCAACTATGGAGGGATTTTGGTTCAAGTTAAATAGTTGTACTTGATTACCTGCCTTTTTAACAAGCTTAATTAAAAATAGAGAATGTATTGCTTCACGTTAGGACGGTATGCCCATTAAATCACATACTGATGAATTTAATTTTGTCGAGTAGGAGTTGATGAAATATTGATTTGGTGATTGATAGCGATTATCAGTTCTTATTGCTATTATACCCTTATGTTGATCATATAAGTATTTTCATTACTCCATATAATACGGAAAATACATCTTTAAGTCAAAAATTCACGTTTTTTTAAATGTTATTGCTAAGTTGGATATGGAGATGGAAAGTCATTTGAGAAATTATTGCTAGGGGAAGATCATTTTGAAAAATTCTACCTTTGACCTTAACAGAAATAAATTTTATGGTAGATCCAAAGACATGCTCGTTTTTATTGCAAGATGAAATGACACTTTAAGAGATATTTCTGTTATTTTCTGTGTTTTGAAGAGGAAGGAGCAACATTTGAATGAAATTCAGGAGGATGACAAGTTAATAGATGCCAGTGTTGCAGCTTTGGCTTAATTCAATATAAGTGATATCTTTTAGTGACTGTTGGAGTTAGTATAAATAATCAGTGGAGTTCATATCATTGATTTCTTAAGTAGTTGTTTTTCACTTGATCTCGTGTTCTGGTGTCTATGCGTGTATATTAAGAAACTATGTATATATGACAATTGATTTTATATTGTGAAGTTAAAGACGCGTGAAGGTGTTATCAGGAAATTGGTTGGAGTCAGATGTATGAGAGGGATTTGATTTTCTTAAGTACTCTTAGTGATGGAAGATAAGTTGTACTAAAGTCTTGCAAGGGTTTGTTAGTTAGCATGAAGGCAAAGGAGTAGTTCTTATTATCTCAAGGAGAACAACCTATTCACATCTGGTTCAGTATCACTAAATAGGCCAAATCATCAGTTTGAATTGAGTAAAAACTCAATCAACCACATTATGTGATTGAGAGTAGGCTCAATTTGGTATCTGTGACCGTAATTTGGTCTAAACTCATCAAATTAATGTAATTGTGCCTTTTTTTAATTAAGCTTTCCTCAATCTAATTTAATCTAATTTTCTTAGGCTTAACTTAATTCATTTGAGTTTGACTTAAATTGCATGTGCCTGCATAAACTCACGCCTGCAAAAACTCACGACGCCTGACTAAAACTTACTAGGGTTATGATTGTTATTTTGAACATTTTTCACTCAAGATTATATTTATTTTAAATATTATTTTTTTACAATTAATATTGAAATTTAAAATATAATATTCAATTGTAAAAATAATAATGATTGTTATGTTCAATTAGAAACTTATCAAACAATGAAATTGATTAAATAATATATGCAAACTTATATATAATGATCAAAAGATAGGATTAAAATAAAGTTAAGACTGTAATTAATAACATTTTAACAATATAATTGTAATAATAATCAAAAGTTAAGGTAGTAATTAACAAAAATTAATTATGATTTGTAAACTAAAATTATAATAAAAATAAATTTAATAAAATTTATATTTATACATAAAACAAAATAAGAAAATTTAATGCTGGGTTGGGCATATTTTTTTAAAAAGTTGTAAGTATAGTTTAATTAAAGTAATATTTACTCTTAATTTGAAGAATTTCAATCATTAATTAAAATGAAGTAATAAAATAAATAATTAAATAGATAAAGATTATACAAATACAATTACATAATTTGATAAATTTTTACTAATAAAAAAATTTCTATAATAAGCATTATAAATAGAAGATAAAATTTAAGAAGTAAAATGACAAAAAAAAATTACCTAACGTTAAGGTGACTATCATTACTTCTAGATTATGATAAAAATATTGTATTTCTTCTAAATCACTTGTATTAGAATGATATCAATTGAGATCTTAATATAAAAGTATGATATATTTATTCAGATCTATTAGTTAAATTAGTCAGATGAAAATGAATACTAAAGATTGCATAATTATGCTTATTTATTACATATACAGATCATAATAGAAAGATATTGAATGATAAGTAAAATATAAATAAAATGATTTATGATAGGCTTATTTGTGTATGCTCACTAATAAAATTCATCCCTTTATAGTGTTAGTTGAGGACATTAATTGATATAATTTTAAATGATACTCTTGTGATATATATATATATATATATATATATATATATGCGCGTAACATGGCCTGTTGGTAGAGCAGCCTATCTGAAGGTCGTAAGTCCCCTCAAGTCACGGGTTCGAATCCCCTCGTGTATAAGATTTGATACTCAAATATTTAGCATACCTAGGGATGGCCGGGGTCTGTTAGGGTTTCGCCTCATGGCGAACCCTAGCAACTGTTACGGCGAGCTATCACATCGGATCCTCTTCTCTATTCGCTGTGTTTTCTCTGGTGTCCTTTCTTCGTCGTTGTCGTCTTGGAAAGTCATCGCATTCTTTCCTCCTCGATGCCATCTGCAAGGTCCGCCGCTCTCCTTTCCTTCGTCGTCGTCACCTCTCGTCTTCTTCCACGACGCTCACAATCCTCGGGCTTGAGCAGAAACTGCCCTCTGTTCGAGCAGGTTGTCGTCTCTCGTCCGCAATCCTCAGGCTCGAGCTGGAATCGCAGGGGCTTCACAGAGGGGTTTCCGCTCATACACCCTGTTTTTTATTAGGATTTTGCTCTCTGTTTTACTTTCTTCACTGTTCTTAACGCCGCACCTCCATTTATTGGGGATGACTTCATACAGATCATATGTTGCTGCCCTGGCAGGTCACGCCTCAGGTGCAGCTAAATCGTGCTTTTTCGCTCCTTCGTTTGAGTGGGCGGAGTACATCAAGAAACCTGTTAGGAAGAATGGGAAGTCTGCCGTCTTTTTTACAGAAGTTGAAGGTATTCAACTTGCTTCTTCCTGTCGACTGAATTTGGTCGAAAAATTTTTGTATTGCCATTCCAAAATGGAGCTGATTCGTAAGGAATTTGAGCTTATGCACCTTGTTGGAGAATGAAAAATTGGTCTGTTAGATGGAATGCACATTATTGTACAACTAAATAATGAAGAGGATTACACACGATTATTTGTTAGAAGGATAATTTGGATTGATAATAAAGCAGTGAAGATTTTGAAATAGTCTGTGGATTTTGACCCACAGACGGAACCACCAATAATTCTGGATTGGATTCGTCTCCCTGGTTTGAAATTTCTTTATTTTTCCTAAAAAATGTTATACTCTATTGTCTCATCTTATGATAAGCCACTCCTACTTTTAATATTTCCCGTTCATCTAAAGCNATTTTGAAATAGTCTGTGGATTTTGACCCACAGACGGAACCACCAATAATTCTGGATTGGATTCGTCTCCCTAGTCTGAAATTTCTTTATTTTTCCTAAAAAATGTTATACTCTATTGTCTCAGCTTATGATAAGCCACTCCTACTTTTAATATTTCCCGTTCATCTAAAGTCAGAGTACTTGTTGAAAGATACATCACTTTATCCGCTTCTGAGGAAATTTGGTTGGGCACACAGTGCCATGGATATTGACAAAAGGTAGTGATTGAGCATTTTTCTTCGTATTTTTTGAACTGACATATGTTCGACCACTTCAGTTCTCAATGCCACCATCTACACCTCCATCTCAGACCAAAAAAACACAGTGCTCCGCTAGAGGCAGTGAATTCATCTCCTTCTGATCAGCTCCAAGTTATTGACACAATTGATCATCAAAAGGATATCATCACTATTCTCGTAGGCAATATGACAACCATTTAGTCCTCACACAATGTTGTAGCTCCCTCGCCTTTGGAACCTCCTATCGTGGGGGAGAGGGAGATTCTTCATACCCCACCTGCCCTAGAAATTATCATCGATATTACAGATGGAAATACTTCCACTGCTTCACTACCGCCTGATCAAATCGAGTAAGTTGTTAATGTTACTCTGGCTCATGTGGATCATGATATCNATACCCCACCTGCCCTAGAAATTATCATCGATATTACAGATGGAAATACTTCCACTGCTTCACTACCGCCTGTTCAAATCGAGTAAGTTGTTAATGTTACTCTGGCTCATGGGGATCATGATATATAACAGCCTACACCTGTCCGACCAACTTTGGAACAATCTATTGATCAGATGAGTCAATCATCGGATGAGGAATGACAGGTCTACACATCCAAGAGAAAGAAGAATGAAAACCTACTTGAGCTCAGGAATCTGATGGATGATACTTTGGTTACTTTAGACAATGATACTCACCTTACCAATTTGTTAGCTAGCTCACTTCCGAGATCTAGAGGCAGATGGAGGACTAAAGTGGGACGTCCCTAGCACTTTTGCGCCCTTTGGTGGTTTTTGGTTTTTTACCTTTATATATCTTTGCTTTATTTGAGATTTGTCTGTGTTTTATTGTGTGAGTTGGACTTTCTTTTAAGCCCTCTCATACAACCTTTCTGTACCTTTTCCGCTTTAATATATTAGCCCTGGGGCTTTCTCTAATATATATATATATATATATATATATATATATATTATAGTAAGTTATAATGAATGTTGCTAATTTTTTTGAATAATCATATATGAATAATAATCTCTCAAATGCTTTTATACCTTTTAACTATATTTTGACCATGTATTTTATTTATTTATTTATTTTTGTGTTACTATTGCCTAAAAGTAAGATATTTACCAGCAAATTGATAGCAAAACATATTTTGGATTAGAAATGAATAATAGACGAAAATAATGTATCGAAGACATGATTAGTAAATAAAAAGATAAAGTCATTTTAAACTTTTTTAAATTAAGCTTATTTAAATTATATTCGACAGTGACTTTTTTAATTTATTTGGATGATTATTCGTTAGTGATAGAAATTGATAATTAAAAAGAATTTCACCGTTCAATCATCTGTTCCAATTTGATAATTCTAAATTTTATATCCCCCTCGCTCCACCCCCTTCATATCCATCTGTGCCATTGGGGATTCAAAACTATGTCCTGTGCTTTGATAGACCGATACTAAATTAATGTGGAACCATTTAGCAAAACCAACTATTCAAGAATCCCAAATTGATGGAGAGACACAATTAGGTTTTATATAAAATGGTCCTACCACTTAAGATCCATGGTACACCACAACGCCCATAACTTAGTTGCGTATCGTATTCAAATGTAGGCCCATGACTCAATCATTCGCTGTAGACCACGAGAGACATGTCAACTATCTATATTGTCCTTTTCATAGTTCTATGCCATGGGTACAACTACCTTGGGGGCATGAAAGATTTGTAATATATGAATTTTTAGTACAGATAAGTCCATCTTATAGTGTAGCTTCTGTCCTCCAAGGTTTCTCATACGTGTATAGTTCATATGTAATTTGTGCTTATTAATGTTGCACAGAGCCTAACACACATTATTTAGGTTTTTAACATAATAATTTAATCGAGTAAAATAAAAAAAGTTGAACTATGAGATTGTTAAGGTAAAATTAAGTTATTATTTAGTATGATATTAGGTTTGAAAATTTATCAGGATAATTCTCTATTTACAATTATATCAAAATAAATCATACACCATATTTTGTTTCAAAATCCCCATTTTAAAAAGTTTATAAATAATAAATGCATTTACGTGGTTGCCTTATGGAAGGTGTGCTTGCTTTGGCTTGAGCCGAATTTTGCTTGTGTGTGAGCCAAAAATTGAATGCTCAAGGTATTGAAAAGACAACTTCGTAACATAAATTGTGAATTAGATGGGCTTTTACTAGCGTATGCTTTGTGGCTGATGATGTCTGATGAAAAAAAAAAAAAATCTGAGAGGAGTGAAACCTAAGAGAAAATACAAGGATGCTTAAACAGAAGAGTTGGAGAGAAGAAAATAAATTCTTACGAGTCTAGAGTGTCATCCTAATAAACCATAGCATGCTTACACTTAACAAACTGAATTGATTCCATTGACATATTTGAATGTTCTCTTTTTTGGAATATTTGAATTGGATACTTTTTGGTATGAAATTAAATCTTCTTTCTTTGTTGTCTCTCTTATGTCTTATTTGTCATTAGAGATTAGGAACTTTTCTTTTGTCATGAGAATGTATGCTTGGACTTGTGGAAAAGTCTTTTCATGCGGCCTCTTTATTTATAATGTAGCTTCTCTTTAACGGATCAAAAGTTCTCTTTATTGGATGTAGGTTTATTTTGGCTAGATCATGCAAATATTTCAATCTTATATTAGTTGATCTCTTCGTTTCATCTTATCCAATCCTTATTAGTGCTTTCAAATAACCTTACGTGTAATAGTAACAACGACTGCACTTGCCCAAATGTATTTGGAAGATTTGCATACGCACCACTCAATTTTTATGTATTTACATATCTAACACCCGAACTTCAATTTTTACATACATATTACCTTACTTATGCATAAAAAGGTGTATATCACTTTTAAAAAATTAAAGTTGTGGTATTTTCCTAATGAAAGATTTGGGTTGTGCAAATGTGAAAAAGCAATGTATCTTTTGGGTTTTGATCTGCTTACAATTTTTTTTTTTCTTACTTTTCATTTATTTTTTTTAAACTAATTAATGCAGAATTTTGTTTCCTTTTTAAAGTCATTCCTTTGTTCATGCATGTTGTTATCCAGGATGATTATCGGCTAGTGGGAGCGTGTCTGTCTGGACAAATATATGACTCAAGTCCTGCAGATTTTACTTCTGATGGCGGAATTCGTTTTGTCCTTCATCCATCCGTTTTAAGGTTGTCTCATCCTCCAAGACTGTTGACTTGGATAGCAAAAGGTTTTGCATCCGGTCTGGATGCACTATTCATAAACAGATTTGAAGCTGAACGTGCTGAATATTGGCAGACTTTGTATTCCTCTGTTGTAGGGCATCCTTCTACTTTGTTAGCATTAATACACTATGGGACCGTTTGGATCATTTTTGTTTTTGCTTTCCACTTTTTGTTCTTATTTTAATTTTTTTATGTTTTGATTTGAGTTAAAATATGTTTGATTGATTTTGTTATATTTTAAAATACTCAAAACATCTTTTATGTGTTTTGAATGTTGCTGAAAGTAAAAAATAATAAATATATGAAAATCAAATCAACCAAAGTTTTTTTCAAAACAGAAAAAATAAAAACAAAAACTGGAAGTAAAAATGATGCTAAACAGGCTCTATGATTTTATTATTTTCCTATCGTCAATATTTATTTGCTATGGTCTCAGAACATGGGTCCATTTCTCATTCTTTGCTCTCAAGACGATGAATTGGTTCTGTACCACATTGTTTGGGGTTTTGCTCAACGTCTACAGGAGCTTGGAGGTGATGTCAGCTTTATCAAATGGAGCAGTTCTCCTCATGTTGGTAAGCTTTTATTAATTTCCTACATATTTTTGTCTCAGTAGAGTGTTCAACCAGAAATCCATGAGGCAAATTTCTTATATGTACTTCGATGCTAATCATTCATTGATTTTTCTGCTTCTATGGGCAATACATAGGGCCAAGTTTTGTTAGCATTGAAAGAATGGTTAATTAAATAGTCTTTCTTTCATTTCTTTTGGTTCTTTTTTGGGAGCAAAAATTTTTGAAACTTGTCAATGAAATGAATCGACATGAAGCCAGTACTAAGAATTGTTGGTTGAAAAGAGGAAATAAAATTTACATCATCAAAGATAATAACAAAGAAGATAAGATCCCTCTGATGGAAGATGAAACCACTTTGAGTCCTTATCTATATGATCTTGCTTGAAGTATAGTAATCTTCGTGGAGTGGAAATATTTTTTCCCTTATTTTTGCCCCTCGTAGCAATACTAACATTAGATTCATTAGACTCAAGACAACAATCTCAAATTCCAAGTCAATATATAAAGTTGGTTCTAAGTTTTATTTAGAAACCAAATCAATAATATTGGGAAATGTCGCCATGATATGTGAAGATAGATTCTGATCATTTGAATGCTCTCCTAAAACTTGAGTTCTATGATAGTATAAGTTGATTCTTTAATTATGGTTGAGCCTTGAAATATCCTATGTAGTGTGTCTTCAAACTCTAAATTCTGCCAATAATCACATGATGCGAAACCGATCAAATTTCTTTCTTCAAAGGTGAAGTAGCATGCTTTTCTAATGAAGTTCCTTACTATTGGTGGCCCAGAGAGCCTAGCAGCAACAACATTTATTTATAAAAATTCACCGAAAACAGATTAAAGAGAATACAGAGTGGATTGGTTGAAGTAATCACTTTGGATATGTGAAAAGACAACTCAAATTGGGGTTATAGGTGATTTCTAAGAACAATTAGAGTGAGGAGATCATTTAAGCATATGTATTGAATAACCATTAATATAATATCATTTAAGCAAGGGTTCTCACATTACAGGCGGATGCAGGTAAAAATGTTAGTTCATGAAACTAATATTAGGATATGATCTTGGAGTATAAGTACTCTCACATGTAAATTAATAGAATTAATTGATATTATAATTCATAGAAAGATAAATATCTTATGTATTGAATAAACTAAATGGGTTGGAGAAAAGACTAAGGAAATTGATAAGTTAGATTTTAAAATTTGAAATTTAGGTAAGAGTCGTACTTAAAATGGTGTAAGTGTAGTTATATATAAGAATTTGAAAGATAATGCTGTAAAAATTAATAAAATTGGAGATATACTAATAGCCCTTAAGATTATTGTTGATTCTAATATTTTTAATATTATAAGTGCTTATGCTCCTCAAGTAGGTTTAAATATAGGTTCTAAAGAAAAATTATGGAATGACTAGAAGAATTAATACAAATGGTACCTGTTGAAGAAAGAATTTTAATTGGAGAAGATTTAAATGAACATGTCAGCAGATTGATAGAAGATTTTTTAAATATTCATGGTAGTTACAGTTTTGGAGTGATTAATGAAGAAGTTAGAGCTATATTAGATTTTTTTCAAGCGTTTGATTTTGTTATTGTTGATACTTTATTCAAGAAAAGAGATGAATATATTATTACTTATAAGAATGGACATAAATAAACAAAAAGTGATTTTCTTATGAGAAGAAGAGATCGTCAAGAATGTAAAGATTGTAAATTCATTTTGAAGTGAGGATTTAAGTACTCATCATCGATTATTAGTTCCAAATTTTAAGATGTAGAATTGTAAAATAAAGAATACTACAAATTATTGTCATTTAATTAGATACAGACACTTAAAAGAAACAAATAAATTTTTTTATGAGTAATCTTCAAGATTTTGGATGTTATTAAAGAAGCAAATTCTATGTTGGATAAAGTAACAAACATTATTAAACAAGTGACAAAAGATGCACATGGAGAATTAAAAGGNTTCAAGATTTTGGATGTTATTAAAGAAGCAAATTCTATGTTGGATAAAGTAACAAACATTATTAAACAAGTGGCAAAAGATGCACATGGAGAATTAAAAGGAAAAAAATCGATAAATTAAAATAATTGGTGGTGGAATAGTAATGTCCAAAAAAAGATAAAATATAAAAGTTATGTTATAAAAATTAGTTTAAATATAAAAACATACAAAACTGAGAAAAATAACTTATAAGGATTCTAATAGAATAATTTGTGACGCTAAAAATCCTGCTTTTAATGATTTTTATAATAAATTAGACACTAAAGAGGGTAAAAAAAAATGTGTATAAACCAGCCGAACAAAGAGAAAATAAAATAAGATTTTACTCAAGTAAAGTGTATTAAAGATAAAAATTGAAGTGTNTAATAAATTAGACACTAAAGAGGGTAAAAAAAAATGTGTATAAACCAGCCGAACAAAGAGAAAATAAAATAATATTTTACTCAAGTAAAGTGTATTAAAGATAAAAATTGAAGTGTTTTTTTTAGAAAAAGATATTCAACATACGCGGGTGAGCGATTTTTATAAATTTTTCAATTAAGTTTCTGAAAATACGATCGACCTTAGTGATCTTAATATCGTTAATAAATATAAAATGTTTCATTTTTGCCGTCCTATTAGTAAAAAAGAAGTTAAAGCTTTAAAAAAAACAAGGGTGGAAAGTCTGTAGGACCTGATGATATCTCAACTGAAGTATGAAAATTTTAGGAGATTATGGAGTTTCTTGGCTTAATAAACTCTTTAATATTATTCTAAAAACTAAAAAGGTGCTCGAGGACTGGAGGAAGAGTATTTTGGTCCCCATTTTTAAAAATAAAGTGGATGTACAAAAGTGACATATTATAGAGGAATTAAGTTGATGTGTCGTACTTTAAAATTATGGGAAAGGGTAATTGAACATATGTTAAAATGTATTACAAAGATTTCTTATAATCCGTTTAGATTTATGTCGAGCAGGTCTACTATGGAAGATATACATTTATTGAGAGGTTTGATGGGAAAGTACAGTGAGAATAAGGAAGATCTAAATATGATTTTTATTTATTTAAAAAAAACTTACGATAAAGTTTCAAGGGATATCCTTTGGAGAGTGCTCGAGAAGAAAGGTGTTGATATGACTTATATTCAAGTCATTAAAGTTATGTATACTAGTGTTGTTACTTGTGTTCGAACAGAAGGAGGATTGGCCAATTGTTTTCCAATTTCAATTGGATTACATCAGGGATCGACTTTGCATATTTTTTTTGCTTTAGTTATGGATGCTCTTACTGGACATTTATAGGAGGATGTACCTTGGTGTATGCCTTTCGCTGATGATATCCTTCTTGTGGATAAGAATAAAGAAAAAGCTCAAGAAAAACTTGAATTATGGAGGTTTACATTGGAGTCTAAAGACCTTCGTTTGAGTAGAACTAAAACTTAATACATGGAATGTAATTTTAATTTTAGTAGCTCTAGTGACAGAGGTGTAACTATGGGTGATCAAATTAGTAAAATGTATGAACGCTTTAGGTATCTCAGATCTGTTTCTTCGAAGTGATGGCGATAGAGATAGGGATGTTATTAGTAGAATTCAAGTTGGTTGAAGTGGAGGAATGCTTTGGGTCTATTGTGTGATAGAAAAGTACCACTTAGACTGAAAGGAAAATTTTATAAGATGGTGGTGAGACCTGCAATGCTCTGTGGTGCTGAATGTTGGCCTTTTAAAAGAGAAGCATAAAAGTAAGTTAAGTGTTGCCGGGATGAGATTGCTTAGGTGGATGAGTGGATTTACACTTAGAGACAAAATGCGACATGAATGCATCTGTGTTAGTGTTGGTGTAGCTCTAGTTGCGAACAAAATTAGAGAGAATCGTCTTAGATAGTTTGGTCACATTAAACGTCGACCATCTGATAATCCGGTTATGAGAGTATATGTTTTAGATTCGACTTATGTTAAGAAAGGCAGAGGTAGACCTAAAAAGACTTTGACATTTTGTATAAAAATGATGTTAATTTATTAGAATTAAATGAAAATATGACTCAATAAAATACAATGAAGAAAAATTGATTCATGTAGCTGATCCCACTTAGCGGGATAAAGGCTTGTTGTTGTTATTGTTGTATTATGAGAAAAGTCTAGACTATTGGAAATCAATCACAAATTTAACATGAGTTTATTAATAATCTTAAGATTAGGATGAGATGAAGTTACCACCAATAATGAAGGAAAAATGGGACACTAATTTAGAGATCTCATAATAGAGAATAAGGTCAGGTTTGCTATGAAGTATGAATGGCATTTTGTGTTGAGTTGCTAATGACTGTCGAATCTTGCTAAGAGAATAAGGAAACATGAGGAAGTAGATTGAAAATTTAGACCTAGCTTCCTCGAGCACAAAAAGGTTTCAAGAGGCAAGCAATAGCAATATCTAATTGGCTTAAATTTCTTATTCACATAACCACAAGACCTCGAGTTCAAAATTTTTTCAACGGCAATATAATATCTATTTTAACCAATTCTCTAGACATAAAAGGTCTCAATAGATGAGAAGTAGAAATATCAACTTATAAAGGTTTATCATAAATAGATTTTAAATGAAGTTGATTGAATATTGATAGATAAATGCAAACCAAGTTGTGGAAAAGCTCCATGAATTAGAGTGATTGGAGGTTCTATATATGCATCAAATAAGTAGATAACTTAAGCACATGCATCTACAGCCACTTCATTGTATGTACTTGTAAAATAAAAAATTCTTGTATAAACTACATTTGGGATAATCTTATATTGTTGATGTTGTGGCAAGGGTCAATTAACTCAATTGAATGGTCACCAATTAAGTGAAGGCATGACAAGTTTACAAATAAAGTGGCCCAAAAAGCTTACGAATATGATTGCTCATTGATCTATTCAAAATGTTATGAAGCATGTGATATCACAAAAATATATATGTCGATTGAATAGTATATTTAGAGTCCAAGTATTGATCAAAAAAAAAAAAAAAAATAATTTTCAAATAAGTCGAAGTACTAATTTACTAACCATAAGTCTAGTTCAAAATAGTGAAATTGTTGAAAGCATCTAAATATTTATTTTGTAATATTAAAATCTATTAATATTTTCTTCTCCAATATGAACACATGCCTTTTTAAATTGGACAATGTGAATCCTCATGTTCTCCCAATGAATCTCTCAAACTTAATATTGACAATTACTCCTTTTTCTGTTCTTAGATATAAAAAGCGTTGGAGCCCTATTTTATAGTTAAATTTCGCTTAAACTTGCAAAGTTTCTCATAATTTCTTATTCCCCAATATGATTGTAATTTTTTAATGACAATATTCATTTTCCACTAAGTGGCTTAGTGTTAGCTCATTTGTTCTTCTCGATTACAATCAATAGTCTTATATCACAAGAAAAATCATAAGAAAAAGAAAAATAGTAAAGACTCGAGCTTTAAAAAATAAATATAAAAGAGTCTTTGAGGAGAACATTGAGGTTAAACTATAATTTAAAAATTGGTATAAATCCTCCTTCATAAGAGTTTAAAAATCAAATATCTCATGCAAATAAAATGTTTATGGTCAAATTTCTAAATACTTATAGAAATCTGAATAAAAGTTGGTCCAGTTTATGCTTTTGAAGTCTTTGAAGAAATGAAGGTGGTAGTGTTGGTCGCTTTGGTTCTTCCTAGGAGAAGATTATTTTTTCGAGTTTTCTAGTTCTCTCAGGTCCAGACTCTTTCTTCATACTAGACTCTTCTCTACTTATCTCTTCTAAATTCTTTTCACTTTCTCACTTTAATAACCTTGCATTGCCCATTTCCTTTCTCCTTAGGATTGACTTTGATGTTACTAGGTAACATCCCACTACAGGATTTAAATTAATTAGCGTTGGACAAAATCGATGATCATAAGGGGATAAAGGGGATAATCCTACCAAAAGTGTTTTAGCATCAGATTTTCGTTGAACATTTGATTGACGTTAAAACCTTCATTGGTAATGTGTTTAGTCTCGAAACATATCCGACACGATCAGTTTGCGTTGGATTTATCTTTTGTATTTGCCATCGTTAACTAGTTCTTATGCATCCGACACTGACGCAACTGTTAACGGCATCGTCCTTAGTGTCAGATAGTATCATGGAACGACAAAACAATTGAAGCATCGGAATTTCGAATGCAATTCCGACGCAAACATGTAGTAAAAAAATATAAACGAAAGATCAAATTTTCGCAACCTGCACACAACAAATACGAATACCATAATGATTTACTCATCAAACATCACAACTCAGAACCTATTCACAAACAAATAAGAATAATGAAAACAAATGGATTAATAAATACTAATCTAAATTCATGAAAGTTATATCCAAACATAGAAAATATGTTCACATGCTCAAAAAAAATTTACATAAATATCTATGATGAGGGATCATCATCATGCTCAAAATCATCCTCAGCCTCCTCTCCCCCTTCTATCTCCATAGAATTCATAGTTTGCTTGCCATGCCGATTTGCAATACTCTCCGTTAGTTGTGCTAAAGTGTGATGGACCATCTTTAGGCCTTCACACATCACATCACTCATCTGATGTAGCTCCTCATTCAAAGCAGTGACTTGCCTGGCAAGCTCCTCGTGATCTAATAGTAATAACCTCGAATCAACCTTAGGAGCCCATGGGTGCTTGACCTCAAATGTTATTTCATTTGTGTCCAGGTCGTAGATCCTCCACTTTTTCCCCGCCACTTGCCTCCAAATCTCGAAGTCTAAAATGTGGATTGCTAGACTGGCCACCACTGTTGTTGGCGGCTGTCGGATTAATCTAGGTCTCAGAGTTGCTCGTACTCTTATGTAATTAAACTCAAAGATCAATTTTTATTTTTAACATTAAGTCTAAAAGAATATAAAAAATCACTTTTTTAACTTTCAAACTTCGAGAGAGGTCGGTGTCGGTGATCCACCACTGCATCCCTAGGCATCGATGCGTCTAGACATGCAACTCTACAGTGGTGGATGCCCGACCAAGCTCCTTAGACTGTAGAAATGAAAAATAGTAACTAACACAAATTAAATTGCATCGTTTATTTTTTGAGTGTTTGGAGAATATTACCTGCCTCTGGTAGTGCTCCGTGTGGGGGACTGAGCCTCCAATATGAGGAGAAGCACCCATGGCCCCCTCGCTCCTATTTTGTTGATTAGTTTGTCTTTTCCTATTATACTTGGGAGAGGCCCAGACTCTGGTCAGCTCAACCAGTTGCTCCCCCTTCTTACGTGCTGTGATGAACATATCACCCAATTATTGCCTGCCATGAATCTAAAAAAACTAGCAAATCCGTTGGTGATGCTTCAACAACTAGGAGGTCTGCATATTAAAAAAATTGTAGCATTGATTAGTATAACAAAATGACCTAAAACTAGTATTCTAAATCAAATTAAATCATTCCTACCTCAAAAAACCGAAATCACATGTCTCTAGTTGCAAATGGGATCTGCTGTTAGGAGACATACACAGTATTGTATCTGCTTCTAATGATCTTCGTGATCGGTGTCATGGGCGGCATGGGTTAAATGAATTTGAAATACAAATGCTAGTTACACAAAATATCAAAATGAACATTGAACTATAATTTTAAAGGTAACTTACAAGTCCCTCCGGTACAATATATACCCGGTAGGAGGTGTCCTCTTTCAGAGGGGCGGTAGTAGAGAAGCTCGACTAATCAGGAGGTGTTGGTGGCTAAGTGGGTCCTAATGCGGGAGTGGGGGCTGGTGGCTAAGTGGGAGCTAATGCAGAAATGCGAACTGTTGCGGTAGTTGGAGGAGCAAATGGCGTGGGCGGGGCTGCAACAATTTGAGTTAGTAGTCAGAATGTAGCAGCAGCACTGGACAAAGCGCCGACAGATGGTGTGGGAGGGGCTATAATTGTGGTGGTGTTGCTAAATAATATGACACTAGTGTTGTGTGGAAGAACGAGCCACATACAACTTCTTTACCCTTCTCTACGGTATAGTGCTCTGTGGTCTGTGAGGTGGCCGATCATTAACACCACTAGAAGACATCCATAACAGGATAAAAGACATTAATAGAATTATTACTAAGCAGCGGAAGAAAAACAAACAAACTTAACTAGGAGGGATAAATAATAAGCAACAAAGTGCAAGCACGAAGTTGCAGAACCAAAACAGGAAACATGACAGTAAAAAGTAGAAAAAATAATGTGAAACATGGAAAACTAATACTACAAGAGATTAAAGCAGAAAAAACTAATAGCTAAACATACAAACAATTTTTAGTCACTTTTCATTAGAGTATNTGCAGAACCAAAACAGGAAACATGACAGTAAAAAGTAGAAAAAATAATGTGAAACATGGAAAACTAATACTATAAGAGATTAAAGCAGAAAAAACTAATAGCTAAACATACAAACAATTTTTAGTCACTTTCATTAGAGTAGTTAGTCGATGAAGAACTTAAAATTTCTTCTTCAATGACATCATCATCGTCATCCATATTTTGAGAAACCTCTTCATAATTCCTCGTGACGTCCTCCAGAGTAAACATTTCTTCGATTGAATCATTCTGAATTTTATAATCTGACATTTATTGCTCTTAATGAATGGGTTCAATAATCGTTTGCATCTCAATAATTTTTCTTGGTTTATTCCTCATAATGAAGGACCAATCAAGTTTATCTTTTGCTCTGCCAGGGTATCGAAGATAATAAACTTGACTAACTTGACGTGCTAAAATAAATGGATCATTTTTCACATATCTGCTGTTCATTTTAACTTAAGTAATATCATATGAGTTTAGTGTTTGTGTTCTTCGATTAAGAATATAATCATACTACTCACAGTCGAACATATATATACTGCACGAAGAATAACCCACCCAGATATTGCAACTACACTACTTCAACTATGTCATAATAGCTCATCTCACTATCAGAGTGAGTGTTCCCTTTAACACAAACACCACAATTACATCTTCCCCTCACATTATTAACTTGTATGAAGTGTATAACCGTTCACATCAAATATTTGTCATGTACTGACGCTGTGATTAGTCCCCCTGTAAATAT